>JAZFAU010000032.1:495000-577500 GCA_037178615.1 Dione vanillae
CGCCTTCCCAAAACTTGAACTACCAGGTGAGATAGTGACTCAAGAAACCGTTCATTCATCCACATCTACTTGCCTTCCCAGAATATTTATGAAACATTATGTTTTAAACTGTTTGCGGTATTTTTATTAATACAAAGATTTATACTTACTTCTTGCAACTGTTGTACCGTGTACGTCTTAATAAAAGATTTTCTAAAGTATTAACGTAAATCGAAATCCCGGAACATCACATTTTCTGCACTTAGCGGTAAACACTTTACCAAAGTGGTATAGCTACAATCATAATAAATCGAGACAACAGCCTTTACGGTTGTAAAGAATAAATTGCGTGGCTGCGAGCAGACGAGTGTGGCGAATCGTTAGATGGTGTGCCGTTGAGCTCGGCCTGCTTGCCGTGCGACAGATCAATAGAATGCAAAATGGCTACCTGGCTGTTACCTGGCTAGACAACAGGTTACTGATACGGCCATATATTCTAATATCCTGGCATTTTATACCTAGGATAAGTAAATAACCAAGACATAAGGTACATAAAAAAATTAAATATATGTAATACACACATATATTATAACAAGTTTCGTGACAGTGGAAACAAAAAATAAGATACTTAAAATAACTCATATTTGTTAACAAAAAGCATTTATTAAGTGAGGTTGTCGATGAGGTATGCAACCAAATTTGAAGAGCCTCTAACACGAACAGCGCAGGGGGCGACTTGCATTTTTTTTCCTCTGCATGTTTTAAGCGAATACAAAAATTTCAAATCCATACATAATAATATAAACAATTATAACGACGTTAAATGGCTGAGTACTAGTCGTTAAATTCCATACAAACTGGTACATACAAGAATATATAATAAATATAAAAAATTAACGTGAACAGGTAAATGAAAACAAGATGTGAGAAATATTTTTATACTCAAACAAGTTTACTTAACTATTGCATATAAATGACGAACGAATTCATATTAACAAAATAACACTGCGTATATTCATAAAGAAATGCATTTCCAAAAACTTACTGAAGCGAGAACTGAATGAGAACGCACGACATAAGGTAATAACGGTAGAAAACGGTGCTGCGTCACCACAGCCTTTGTGATACCGCAAAATGTCGCTTTACTTCACAATCCCCGGTATCACTCTCTAGTAGGTAAAGTAGCCTCGTATATTATAAAGCGCCTTTAGCAGCAGGATAGGCAGAGGGAACCGCAGGAGCCGTGGGAACCCAGTGTGTAAAGACACTCCGTTCTCCGCTTTCCTCCTTGCGAGGCATTGCGTGTTGAATGGCGGAAATCAACACAGCGTTAATCTAGTTACCAGTGCGAAGAAAACAGAAATGGAATAATCCATTTAATCCCCGAGTGGGAATCGAACCCACAAACAATCGCGCATACAGGCAGGCGTGAGCCTTTGCACGACGCTATTGTAACATAGTTTTAAAATCACATCATAACCGAATTTCATCGTTCACCGTTTCGAGGGAACAAAAACCGAATTAATTTCACTTCAAATGAGCGACACAACTGTATGTGTATGAAAAATAACTGTAAAATCTACCATTGGGTGCAAAAATAACGCAACGCGTGTGAATATACCGCGACGTTAGAAACTAGTTAATTAAGTAGCCGGGTCGCTTCCGATATCATCTCGCCGGCAATCTTTGAATTATATATGTATATACATACATATTATATTAAGCTTCTCCTATTTAGAGAAATTTTAGAAATTTGCTAAGTTTTACTGTGCATTACGCTTAAACATTAATTTTAGTAATATTTTGAATAAAAGTATACTTCATATTTTTATGATTTTAAAAATACTTAAAGAAAACATACAAAAACCCGATTTGAACCAGCGCCCTCTTACGAACCGTGTAATTTCAAGTATATTTTAGTGTTTTGTGCGACTGAAGCGTTTTCAAAACTTTATCTATATTCAGGTTTAACTTTAAACTCCAAGTTCCACACCCAAATTAAAATAATTAAGAGTTGTTACAGTTTTATAACATATGGTACATACTTAAAGAAAAAATATAATAATTCGAGCGCAGTAGGATTTTAACTCGCGTCTTTTGGTAACTGTCCAACCACTCTGACTACTAAGTCATGCGTTCTTTATCACGCTGCGTCGATTCTTGATCTTTTAAGTGTGTATATGAAATACTTAAAGAAAACAAAAAATTGAACGCAACTGTTTGAACCAATTTTTCTACCCTGGGTGTGTACATTCCATTCAGAGGTACTCACCGTAGGCATATCTTATGTTTGTTAAGTATTCAAGATTTGTTTTTGATTTTTACAGTGTTAATTCACACTAAGTCAAGAAAAATATTTAAAAAAAAGCATATACAAATTTATACGCAGCAAGACAAAAGACGCGGGTTCAAATCCCGATGCGTTAAAATTTTTACGTTTTCTTTAAGTATTAAACGGTTTTCTTTTTATTCCGAATAAGTAGCGCAAACAACTGAATGAACTCTTTAAATTTGTAAGGATTAATATAAAAAAGTTAAAAAGAAAGTTAAAGGATTAATATAAAAAAGTTCAGTTTGTACGAAAAAGTATTTTTATACAACGTCAACCAAATGATATACACAATTCGTACATACGTCGGCTATCCGTGATGCAAGGTCATTCTATATATATAATTTGTGTTTAAATCGGAATTTAAGTAGTAGTATGCTTTTCATGTTACGATAATATTCTTGTCAGTCTAACTTCTAGTTCATTGTGGAAATAATAACATAAAGTTTGAGAAATATTTATTTTAATATCAAGCCAACGATATAGGAAATTAATTATCTAAACGATTTTCCAATTTTAATTACATCACGGTATTTTCTAATATATACAAGTTACAATCATTGTGAAAAAATATAGTTTTTGTTTCGTCCCCAGATAGATATTGCATGTACTAAAATTAAGGACAGAACTCATAACTCTTTACAACTTTTACATATAAATATAGTTATTTATTTCTTTATTGTATATCAAATCACCACACATACTTATAAAATAACAAGAAACACAAAAGGCGATCTTATGGCTTAGTAGCCATCTCTTCCAGATAACCTTTAGGGCGAAGTGAAACAATTAATATTATAGAAAGGTAAGTGAGAAAGAAATATTATAAACTACTACAAGTAAAAATAAATAAATATTTGATACTTATAAAACAATAAATAATTACATATATCCGAGTATCTACCTGTAGCTACTTTAATTAATACATACATACATATACATATACTATATTATATAAATATATAGGCAAGCTAATGCTTACCTAACATCAACTTAAATTATCTAAAAGCAAACACGTGTTATATTACGACACAAAGACCATAAAAAGCGAAACTTATGCAAGAACACTTAAGAGTAAAATATGTAGTAAAAACTACCAACAAAAAACGTAAACTATGACAAATTATAAACGAAATGTGGTTCAAGTCAAAATCATAATCGACATAGAAAGCCTAAAAGTTGGTTTGTCCACGGTACACGATTATTTTAATAAACAAAACTTACGGCACTTAATGCACGGCGACTTCTGCGTTCAATAGAGATTTTTACCAGGTTTATTACAGACCTATAGTTGTCAGAGAGCTTTTCTCTACTTAGAGCTATATATTTGCATATATAATATATAAGCATATATTTATATATTTGCATGTTCCATTAAAATACAAATTGATTAAAATATATATTTCTCCATCTCAAAAATCGCACGCACTCTCATCCACATTATCCGATAGATCACTTCGCCCATGACAGTTGCTCACGCTCTCTCACGACTTATTGAATTGATACAATTGCTTGCGTAAGGATATACAATTACCTAATGTTATTGTTTTAATTCGCCGACTACTGCACGCGCTAATACACTCGCAACATGTCTTCATTATGCATCAACTAACGTTGCATGTATTGAATTGTCATCACACAGCTATTCGTTCTTATGCAGTTTTTATGCCCATATGTTTTTTCTTTAAGTAAATCCAATAATAAAAATAAGCTATTAATATTTTCATCTATTTTATTTTGGACGCCATCAGGCTAGATGGAACGATGACATAAAGACGGTAGAAACGGGAGATCGTACCTTATGATGTACCCTGGAGGAGGCTTGCGTCCAGCAGTGGACTGCTGCTTTCATAAAGTATGATATTGCTAGCAAATATTGCAATTTGTTAACACAAAAACATTACGTATTATTTGAAAACACATTTTGAAATATTAAAAAAAAATTAACCGAGCGGGAATCGAACCAGCGCCTATTTGTGTTACTAACGTAACAGGTACAAAATATCTTTAAATTAAAAAAATTCAGTCGACAATTATCCACTTCTTAAAGTTTATTTCAAGTGGTGCTCGCATTTAAAGACTTAAAAAAAGAAATACCCAATTTTTTACTATTTTACCCAAAATTTTTTGTACAGTAAGAAACAAAAAGCAATTAACAAATCATGTATTTTAACCATAAAAAAACATTTTAATTTTAGCTATGACTATGGGCACTTTAAAAAAAAAATGAACGTTTCTGGCGAAGTAATTATTATCTTATACAAAAAAGGTTTCATTGCATGTAGACGCTTTTGAAATTACGACGAAATGAAATTATGGACACTTTAAATATAAATGTATAGTAATATCTATGATCTATATAGATCGTAGATAAACTTATCTACGCCACCAATGTCAATTTGTTCTAAAGGAAAGCTAATAAAAGTAAAGGATAATAAGGGATAAATAATTCAATTACATATATTTAATAAGTCAAAAATAGAGTAAAAATGTCATAAAGACATTATATTTGGCAACGAGTGCCACTTGCATATTGGTCTAACGTATTGAAAACAAAAGGACAACTTATTTATTTTTACCATGTTGATTATTTCATATATTATCAATATTAATATTACTACACGAAGGGGAATCTATCATGCGTTTTTTTAAACTTTATGCTTTAGAGTAGGCCAGAGGAAACTGCAGGAATCATAGGAACCTATTGTTTCTTAACCTTACATACTGTATCAAAAATATGGAAAGCGCCACCTTTCGAAACATTGCGTATTGAGTCGCGCAACTCAACGCCGTGTTTGCCTAATCGTCGGAGTGAAGAAAATTTAAATAAGAAAGTCCATCTCCCCTGAGTGGAAATCGAACCTATAAACCGTCGCGCTAACAGGCAAACGCTGAACGGTCCTCATCGACCATTTCTAGAATGCTATTTATTACACCGTCCATATTCAATTACCCTGGCGGTATAAGACAATAGCGTTATATAAAGTGGATACCACTAATTATGTAGAAATGTATTACGCACAGCATCGGCCGCTGAAACACGACCCATTGTGGAGTAACGAGGCGTGTCATTACCAGACCGATAGCCGAAACGATAAACGTCATTTACTTTACATGCATTTACGATCAATCGAGAATATTCTATGAATAAAAAGAATATAAAGTTACCATAGCCGTGGAAGCCAATATATAATAATATATTGGCTTCCACGGAATATATATATATATATATATATATATATATATATATATATATATATATATATATATATATATATATATATATATATATATATATATATATATATATATATATATATATATATATATATATATATATATATATATATATATATATATGTAGTTACAAGGAATAATTACTAAATGCAATACCGTCGCTATAACTATACACCGCCAAAAAAGAAGACGAATCTTTTAAATCACGTGTATGAATCAACTTAAAGCACGAAGACTTACAACCTAGGTATATATTAATGCTATCAATATAAGATTACAGCTGAAAGTCAAAGGTCAGTGTAGAAAACTTACAAATGTAGTAAAAGGTTTGGAAGCGGACGAAGGTCGAGGCGTCGCACGTCACTAGTCACCACTCACCGGGGCGGCACCTGCCTCCTGCCCATTTATATTCTCCTATAACCTACTGCTGTATTTGTAAATTCAACTTATACATGTAAACACCTGCCGTAGCTACCATTGTTTGTTGCATATGTCCCTCGGTAACGGGAAATACTAAAATAGATGTAAGTTTAGAGCACTAAACTTATATTAGCGAATACTTATATAGATTTTTAAAAACCCTTTTAAATTTATTGATCTTAATATATTATATAACTCAATATTAGTAAAAATATCTATTTGTTTCGCTGTGACCACTATATCCTTAACTCAGTCTTTAGAAATTAAAAAAACTAGACAGACTGCGCTAAAGTAATGTTAAGTCTAGTAGTTAATCAAAGGAATAAGCAAAATATATATTTTTTGACAAGAAAAGAAATTGTTGTTTTGTAAATTCTAACTGACACTGTTAAGACAAATATTCAAGTTATTTAATTTTTTTAGCTTCACGCTTTATCCCGCATACTGCAGGGTAGGCAGAGGGATCTGCAGGAACCATATGAACCTAGAGTTAAGGCACTCAGTTGCTTAGTCCCTGCTTTCCCCGTCTCCGCCACTCAACACGCAATGCCTCGAAAAAGGCGGTGTTTCAAGGATTTGCGTGTTGAGTGGCGGAACACATTGCCGTGCTTTGCCTAGTTTCCAGAGCGAAGAAAATGGAAATAGAAAAATCCATCTTAGCCGAGTGGGAATCGAATTCACAAACCGTCGCGTTTACAGGCAGACGCTACGCCTTTGCGATACGACATCCCTCAATTTATTGTTATCTGTTTAAATTTTTTTGTTAAACAAAAGAAGTTAATAGTAATATTTCTAGATGGAAAAACCAAACCATAAAAATAGTTAAATTCACTTCCTTAAAAACATTCTTGGGGAAAAACCTGGCCCTCTGTTAATTAATTTTGTTTAAATTTATAACAATCTTAAACCTAATTTTACCTGTATTAATCATACATAAGCTTTAATCATATAGATTTAAGAATTCTTTATACTGAATTTAAAAAGTTAGCGTTCTTTTTGTCCTTTTTTCAATTATTTACCTATTTGCACTGTAACAGGTAAATAATTGTTTCAAGAAAATGTTCTAGTATTTCACTCACATAACAACCTAATCCGTATGACTAATGACCGCTGACTTCGATAATACACGGTTCATTATGTTTTATTTTATTTTCTAATCTATTAAGTCATTACTTTATAACAGCTTTACAAATTTCTTCGAATTTTGGTTTTGGTGTAGAGTAAAAAAAAGACGTTTAATAATTATTATTTCTTTCAAATTGTAATGAACCCTTTTACTTGGAACTTTCACGAAAATAACATTTAAAGATACTAAAAAAACAATTTTTTTCTTTAAGCATTTTTCTATCCTCAGTGTGGACTGTGGATAAATATATTCTAAAAATCATAAATATATTTAAGGACATTCATTTAACATACTGTTGAGAACAGCCTAACTAGTATGGGAAACTGCCTGCTCCATCGCTTGTGGTGGTCAGACAAAAGTAGACTTCACTACATACACTATATTTGACAAGTATTGTTGCATACAAAACAGATAACATTTACTTACAGCCTAGTACATTATTTAACGAAACTGAAATGTACAAAATGAATTACGTTAACAATACAGAATGTATTTACTGCTTTGTTGCCGAAAAAAAAGGCAATCGGCAGGCAACTGCTTTACTTAGGAACACAACATATAAAGACTGCCACGATGAAATATTTCATAGTAAAATTTAAAAACAAACACATTTGTTAAAAGTAAACACTTCAACCATCTTCACTTGCTTCACAAGAAAGTGTAACAAATAAAAACAATATGCTTTCCAAGTGACACTTCAACAGGTACAGATTCAACACAACAATAGGGTTACTTGTGACACTGACCTCCTAATTACCAAAACATGGATTTCACTTTTACTCACACACACATATGCTACACAAACAAATGAAAACATATATTGGCTTTTCTAATGTTTAAACTCTTCTTTTGTTCATGCCCTTAAACTGTTATGCTAATAATTTTAAATATCCACAATGTTTAAAATAATATTTAATATAGTATGTCCATTGTTGAAGATTAGTTTAAAATAATATTACAAAAAATAATTGCTACATAAAAATCAGTCACTTTATGCAAATCTATGTTAATTAAGAGCACTCTCTCACATGTTAATATAATCAAGTCTTAAATGTATCACATGACAACAATGGTAATAAAATTGTTAGGAAATCTAGCCTGACTGACACAACAATTGCATGGTTGAAATGCATCTCATTGCTTAAGTTGGATTATGAAAAATATTTATAAATACAAAATCATTTGAATTAAACATGTGTCTCTTTAAGAGAGTATTATAAACATAGTAATATCAATGTCTGCTTTTATGTAATTAAGTAAATATATATATGTATATATATATATATATATATATATATATATATATATATATATATATATATATATATATATATATCTATATATATATATATATATATATATATATATATATATATATATATATATATATATATATATATATATATATATATATATATATATATATATATATATATATATATATATATATATATATATATATATATATATATATATATATATATATATATATATATATATATAATACTTTAAAGTATATATTTACAAACAACTCCCTCAGTTACAGATATAGATGTAAGTGACAATTTAAAAAATCTAAATATAAAGATAATAGTTTCATATAACAAATAATTAATAATGATATTAAGAAAACTACTTTATGTATAGTATTTTAGATGTTCATGACTTTTATTCTTTTAAATAAAAATAAATTAAGCGAATTTATCTCCTCATGACCAAATGTTTGAAATATTGGTTGTCCAAAATAATGATAATATATGCAATTAATCTGGTAAAATTGTTTTATTTAAAGCAAAAATATTGTATGTAAAAAAGACAAATGAACCAAGAATCTGTTGTGCTGTAAATTTTCACTTTATTATTGTTATGAAAAAGACAGCCACGTAAAACAGAAGAAAACTGTAAATATTGCAAATACTACTTTAGTATTTTAGTAGTATTGTCATCTTTGTTTTTAATATATATTATAAGACACTCTTTATTCTTCACTTTGCTGCGTGGTTGATAAAAAGCAGTTATATTTTTTGCTGAGTATAAAGCAAAAAATATTTTATAGGTCCATTGTAACAATGTTATGAACTTATTTACCACATCTCTATATAGATATTAATAAATTAAATATGAGTGACTTATTTTACGTTTACTTACTAAACATATATTTGTTTATGTTTCTGAAAATAAAGATAAAATTACTAGCAGGGATCGGGGTTTCTCAACACTAGGGTCCCAACGATCCTGTGGTTACCTCAGGCTACCTAGCAATGTGTAGAATTAAGGGTGAAGTTATTTACAATGCATTAAAAATTTAACTTTATGAACTAACAACAATTAATATTATATTCACAAAATATAAATACAAAATAGGTAAGAGGGTAGTAATACACTAAATATTTTTAATTATTTTTGAGAATTTCATTAATAGATGAGGCAGGTAGAACAATAATAATTTTGTGATTTATTATATGTTGTTAAGTTATTATAAGTTATTAAAATTATTTTGCTAATTGATAATTATAAAATACTATTTTAAATTATTAATATATCATACTATATATACTATAGAACAAAGTAAAATCTTTATAGAAATAAATGTAAAGTATGTGCATTAATGTAATTCTATTTATCAAGAAGCAATGCTGTAAATAAATATTAAAAATTGTGTTCAATTTTTATACATTATTATTTACACATGCTTGTAACATTCAGTTGGAAATAATATCTAAATCATTCCATGTAACATTAAATTGTATTTCAAAGCATTAAATATATTTTGATACACATATGTGTAAGTTTTATATGTAGCTCTGATTTCTCTACACTGTTGCGAGTGTTGTATACCTTTCACGATTGTTCTAATTGTTTGAACTGGAAGCTGTTAACCTTTGTGAATCACCGTATGTTTTTATATTCTTAGGATTAAAAAGTTTAACTAAAATACTTAAACAACAATTTCAAAACTCACCTGTGAAATTTAGCTCTGCGCGTCGCCTCCAAACACTTAGATCCACCTTCATTATGTTGAAATAATAAACAGAACACACGTAACTAAATCATTAATATTCAGTTATCACTAAAAGATGATAAATTCATTTTTCACTATACTTAAAAATATATACTAAATGATAATAAATAATGTAAAGAACTGAAGACTGTCACGAAAATAAAAAGTTAAAATGGACATCACCGACCAACGTCCATGGTTGCTCAAATAAAACTGGCAATATGCATTCAACATTGTTGAGACAACTTGAAATGAAAGTACCTGAATTGCCAGTTTGACTTTGAAAAAATAAAAGACAGAGAAATTAATTTTATTTTACTAGTAATTGATGAATAATTCAAAATATTAAAATTTTTACAATTTATTGTTCTTACTTTTTTAATTAAATTTTGTTATGATTATAATTTGTTATAAAGTTAGAATCCAGTTTTTTTTGTATGAATACAGATATGTTAAACAAAAAGTTAATTTATCAGAAAAAAATTATATATAATTTTTAATAAAAAAAGTTGCATTAATAATTCTAAAATTCATTGATTATTTCTTTATAATAAAATAATAATAATAAACACAGATATCTACAAAATATAATAAACGTAAATGTAAACAGGAACGAAATGACAAGAAAGCAAATGTTGCTATTTTTCCTAAAAAATGGCAGCCTATATGTCGTAAGCTTTTCTTTTCTTTTTTCTACACGAAAAGTTTTTAAATAGAGATTTGTGGGTGATATATAATGCAAATAAATGTAATTCGGATGGTGATAATATATTTCTAAAAAGATAAATTGTTAACAAATGTTGAGAGTTACTATGACCTTCGCATTTTTAGTAAGTATTTAACTGATAACTACGTGGTTATGTTCTTTTTGTAGTAGTAGATATGGTTGAATTAATTTTATTGAAAAGAAGCCGGTATGACCGCTTGTGTCCATGTTTATTTATCTTTACAATGTCATTGTAGGTGGCGTAGTTTACGGACCAATGCTGAACGGTTCGAACGATAACGAAACGAGTAGTTCGAGTGTAGCGTTAGAAAATAGAGATAACATGAGCGCTGGCACTGCGACATTGGAGCGGGAGCTGTCCAGTACTAGAAGGCTACTTTGGGGCGACCACGTGAAAGAGGACGTGTTCCGTCGATGGGCACAAGGTTTCCAATTCAGTTCCGATGAGCCCAGCGCACTCATACAACAAGAGGGTGGGCCGTGCGCCGCCATTGCTCCAGTTCAGGGATTTCTCCTCAAGATCCTCCTGTCTGAAACTCCTGGACATAGTCTTCAAGACTTGACATCAGAAAAGTGCAATTCCTTACTTGTTAGGGCTGTGTGTACGATTTTAAGTCAGTGTCTAGCTTCTAAGTACAATGTTGCTGTTTACCGCAAGAGTGATACTGAGGCAGAGACCAGCACTAGCCTCAATGTTAGTGCAGAGGAACAATCTTGTGATGCTATTGATCACTTTCATAGGCGAATTGAAGTACATTCATTTCAAACATTGTCTGAAGTTGAAGCATTCTACACAAGAAATATTCGTATTTTGAAGGACAAGTATGGTGTACTGCTTTTGTTATACAGTGTCATTCTGAGCAAAGGAGTGAGTACTGTTGAGGCGGAGTTGTCAGAGTTGTCCGATCCTCTTATACATTCTACATATGGATATGGTTCTCAGGGACTAATCAATCTAATGCTCACAGGTAGAGCAGTGGCACATGTTTGGGACCATGACCAGGTTGTCGGTGGGTTGCGCTTAAGGGGTATTGAGCGACAAAATGACATAGGATTCCTAACTATCATGGAGCACATGCAGTACTGCACAGTGGGATCCTTTTATAAAAACCCTAAACATCCCGTTTGGGTATTGGCATCGGAGACACATCTGACAGTACTATTCTCGTTTGAAAGGCGGTTGGCAGCACCAGAAACAGTAGGAGAATCAGCTGAGCGTATATTTAGATCTTTTGACCCGGAGGGGAATAATTTTATTCCATCAGCGGCACTGCAGGATGTCCTGTGCGCAGCTGATTTGGTCAGTGAGCCAGAATATGTGGAATTAATGAGAAGAAAGTTGGATTCTGAAAACTTAGGAATAATTTTGTTGAGTGCTTTTATGGACGAGTTCTTCCCTGGTTGTGAGCGAGGTGCACCTGATACATTCACACTGCATCATTACAATGGCCTGTCGCGCAGTAATCTTGGGGGACGAGTGACTTACTGCACCGGCCGTGCAGCGCTATTGGAGTGCCCCATGCGAGCCGCCACCACTGACCCTATGTTAACTTGCTTACAGACCAAATGGCCTAGTATTGATGTGGTGTGGGATGAGGGCCAGTCACCTTCCCTCAACTAGTAAAGTTCACACGCTGTGCTTGGAACTTATGCTGTGACATAGTGAGGAGAGTAAACATTAAAATGTATCTTAAAATATGTTACAAAAATTCCATTACTTTATGTATTAATTTATGTATAGAAATTATATCTAATAATTTCATGGCCTCCACAGATCACAACACATCATCACGGGCAGCTATTTTGCATAAATTTGATAATTTTTAGACAAGCAACCACTATTACAGAAACATGTTAATTATTTTGTATTGTTGCACTTGCACACTAGTTGTAAAATGCAACACAAATATACCTTTATATGAATTGCAAAAGTTTCACTCTGTGGCAATAATTTTAAATAGTTCATGTTAGTTTTAGAAATGTCTTGCAAAAAATTTTTTGAAAATATTGTTTAATTTAATTGAAGTAGCCGAGGATTTAAACTGGATCTCTTTTAAACATGCATTCTCCAACTGAGTAATGATATCTCTTATTTTACCGTACATTCTCCTTTGTGTGTTCTCCATTCAACATGACATTGGCGAAGTGAATTGTGCTCAACTGGCACGCTCGAAACGCCATTAATAAAGAGAAGAAGAAGAAGTAGCCGAGTGTACACTAAATAATTCATGCAATATGCAACATAGCATAACTTTATACACTGGATGTAAATTATTTAACATATATTAAAAATAAAAACCCACTGGAAGAAATGTATAAAATGAACAAACCTAATGTCAATATAATTATAATTCACTCAATTTCATTCAATTATAATTCACAATCATATCGCAAGCACATCATAATCGCACTTGGTATTGTTTTGCACCGATCATAATTTTTCTTTTATTGTATAATAAGTTAAACAGTATCTTCATGAAGATACAAAGAAGTGTTGTGTTTTTGTAAATAATTTTACCATTTATATGGTATATATTATTTTAAAATGTATTGTACACTAACACCTGTATTATATGCAGGTAGTAACTCTAATCATACTTAATGTGTTTTTAGTACAAATAGCATCAGATTCATGTCGAATAGCTGTACACATGTGAGAAGAGATTATATTGAAAAATAACTTTCAGTTAGGTATCATTGATAGTGGCATGTGGCTTTTTAATTACATTTGGGTTTTATTTTATTTTGTCGCTTGCATTAATACATATACTCAGCGTTTGTACTGGTGGTGCCCAGGTGTACCTGTGTCAAGCAAATTGCAATAACAATAAACCATTACATATATTTGTATACTTTGATTTTCACTTTTTATATATTTTAAGATTATAATAAACTAGAGTTCAAATTCTATAATATAGATAAAATTTATTCCATAAATCCAGAATTACATTTTTTTAATTATATCATAGTACCAGAATGATGTTTTTCAATATAAATAATTTGCTAAATCGATTAAAATCGGATGAAAATGAAATGATTTAACATGAGTATAATATACAATAAATTGAAATTTACAATCGATACTTGTAAATATCGATATTTCGTGTTGGTTACATTCGAACTGCACTAGCAGGAGTCACTTGACATTGACAAGTTATTCGGAAACAGAAATTTTAAAATATATTATCTAATTTAAATATTGGAAAAAATGAAACGAGACGATGATTTTGAAAAGTATGTCACAGATATTTACGACCCTGTTAAGGTGGGATCGATAGATGGTGAGTAATGGTATATAATTGTTAAACTTTTTGGAAAGTTAATTAGTGATTTTAATTACTTAATTTATTATTGTAATGTTGTATTTACTTCGTAGGTACTGATACAGAACCGCACGATAGAGCTATTGTAAGAGCGCTATGCTCAGAATACGTCCCGAATAAGAAAGTTAAAGGTGATCCATATCATACCGTGTTTATCGCAAGACTCAATCCGAGAACAACGCAGGTACACAACTACTATTTTAAAAATATTATATATCTATATTTTTCAATGTTTTAATTGTATTTATATATTTTTCTAGGATACAGTTTACTTGGAATTTTCAAAATTTGGAAAAATATTAAATTGTCGTTTGGTGAGAGATATTGTTACTGGTAAATCTAAGAAATATGCATTTGTTGAATATGAAAGCATGTCCAGTATGGACCGTGCTCTGCGAACAATGCACAAAGAATCCATCGATGGTAGTGAAATTATTGTTGAAAGGGAAGCGGAGAGACACTTGGAAGGATGGAAACCGAGACGACTCGGAGGAGGTTTTGGTGGAAGAAAGGAGTCCGGGCAATTAAGATTTGGCTGCAGGGATAGACCATTTAAAAAACCTATTTTGCTAAGTACAAAAGTAGTTAGTGAAGAGTCTACTAGAAAGTGATGTGATTCATATAAAAAATAAGAAATGTCTAATCAAAAAAGTTTTTTAATCTTGTAACATAATCCAGGTGGCCGTGTCCTGTCATGAGTGTGTTTTAAAAATAACAATAATGTTTGATATATATAATGTGTAATGTTTGCTGCAAGGAGTTTAAAGGATGGTGTAAATCATTTACAAAATTAGAAGCTACTTTGTCTCTTGTGCAATTAACATTTTTGGTTATTTTAATTGCAGTACTTACTTTTGTTATACTTCATTTTGTATCCTGTTCTAGAGATAATGTGAAATTCTTGAATCAAACTATAGGAACTGAGGAGTATGATACTACAAACAAATTTATGAGTCATTACGAGACGCTCACAACAGAAAGTGTCAAATGCACTTGGAATCCATCGCAGAAAACTAAAGCGTTGACACATTACTATGAATCTACTGAAACGGAAGCTTCAACAAGATCTACTGTATCAGTCTTACGATGAATTACAAGATGGTGACACTTTAAATGAGAATATTGATTTTTTAATAGCACTTGTCAAATACAAACCTCCTATGCATATAACATTTGGTTGTACACTTACAATAATCTCAACTAAGTGGACATTGACTGCGGCAACTTGTATAGAAGCTATAGAGGAATTGGACTCTTTAGACTCCTTTGTAATGATGGAAGGTCTTGGAATGGGAAGTCCTGGTAAATTACACGGAGTAGTCTGATGTCATGATACATCCTCAATATGAAGGAGTCAACAAGAATTATGACTTAGCTGCAATTAAGTCCTGAAGATATCATTGCAAAGAAAAGTAAACTTATAACTTTGCCGACTTTGATTGATCATATGTCTGTTACAATTGGAGAGAATATGCAGCTGTATGGGTTTGGGAGATTCAGGTATGTTTTATATATGACCACATACTTACACTAGTGTGTTTTTACCATTAAAAGATATTTTAGGTTTCTCTTATTTAGTCGATGATTATATATACTATATAAATGATTGTCTCTATTGTTTTATTGTTTGTGACGTTCATAACACTTGAATTATAAAAAAATAAAATTAGTTTTAAGCTCTTAAAATTGTGTAAAGCGTTTTTATATATATTAAAATTTTTAAAGTGCATTTAATTAAACACACAAGCATACTTATCTAAGCTGTAATCTTTTCCATTCCAGGAGCATAGACAAAGACCCGCTTACAAGAAAAATTCGTCAGTGTAAAAGTTCACAAACTACCGTTGAAACATTGTCCTAGTTCCAACAACACCTGGTCCCCTCGTCACCTTACGAGAGGACAACCTATGTCCCAAGGGTCCTGTGGCAGAGCCCCAATATGCGCTGGAGTCCTAAAAAATCTTCGGAGCCCCTGTAATTACTGTGCGGGGGCCCCGTTAGTGTACCGCTGGGCCCTACTAGGATTAATGAGTGATAACCCCAATTGTGGAATTTCTTGTGATCCGGTTTTATTTGTAAACTTAGCGGCGACTCGAGATTGGATTGAATCGGTTGTTGCTTCCAATTGATTTTTATATTAGTTTATTTAAATTTATTTGTATTAAAGCAAAAGCAGTACAACTGTATGAATATGTATAGATTATATAAATTTTGAATATTAAAAATGAAATTGTGTTTATTTATTTTTTATCTATGACACAAAACATGACAGAAGTATGCCTAGAACATTTCCATTTGAAGTTGTCACAACAATGTAAACGTTTGACTAACCACTTTAAATTAAAATACAAATATATAGTTTTATATAATTGTATATTACTAATGGCGATGACAAAAGCTTTGATAATATGTTCGATTTTAATGGCGGTTTTCGTGGCGGGAACAATCGGCGTGTCGGTGCTGCAGTTGGTGACGGCGGCGCAGGGCGGCGCCCTAGACGACCTCGACGACTGAACATAAATATATATACTTATACTCCATGTATAGTGTGGAAATGTGAAAATCGATCAGTCTTTATATAAAGATTTGTCTAATTTATGTACTGTTTGATCCATTTGTGACCTGTTGTTTTGGATTAAATTACCCTTTTGTTGTTGTATATACATTTGTTTAATTATTTTAATTATTATGTATATTTGATAATTTTTGATTTCCTTATTTAATAATAAAGTATTTTGTTTTTTTAGTATTGAGTTTTTCTTGTGATTGCAAAAAAAAAATATCTTTTATAATTATTAAACGTCTTAAATGGTAGAAATTTAATTAGTAGTCAATATTTTAGATAGCTAATTGGAAAAATTACGTTCCATTTCAATATAAATTATTTACTGTAATTATATTAAAGTTTACAATTTATCAATGAAATATATATAGTAAATTCATAATTTGTTTAAAATGATATTTTTGTGTAGTCTCAGTAGTCAATAAAACAATAACATAAGCATTAACATAAACAATTTATTTAAATAATTTCCATACAATGAATTATAATACATTCGGAATACACAGCGTGGGCGCGCCCGGAGTCAAATATACAGATATTCTATCTATAGTTTATACAACGCGAACTATCCTCCCCTCCCCTGTCCTCACACTCCCCTCCCCCTCTACTCTCCTCTCATCTTACTCATTTACTGTACACAAGTTATTTACCTTATTTATACATGGATACTTCAATATGGTGATAAAGAAAATTTCTACAGATTATTGTCTATGGTACTGCAAGAAGAATTATTGCATCTCAATTCGAAGAAGGAATAGACTAAGAATATAGAGGAGAAAATATTAGAAAATGAATTTCAAAATTTAGTTTTAAACATAAATATAATACCAATGTTCAATAAAAACAAATAATATTTAATTCTGTAAATAGTGTTGCCACTGTGATGCTTAATATTAAAGAAAAAAAAAAGAAAACTGCAAAAATAAAAGTAATATCATTATATTAACATAAAAATTATGTATTCATCCGAAATTAAAATGTATACATTATACTTCTATAATTTCAATTATAATAACAATTATATTTAATATAAAAATCGAAAGTGGCAACACTACACAAAATACAGATTATAAATAATAAACAAACAATCTATTAAATACACTAATGAGCAAATATGATAATAACCAAATTTTTTCGATTCTAAATGGTCCAATTAATAAATTAAAGATTTGCTTAAAATTATTATACATTGTCATTATTATTGATCTTTGCATATTGAAATATTTTTTAAAATTTCATTTATAATTAACCGTTTCTACGAATTATTAAATTTCATATCATCATTATTGAAATAATTTAAATTCCAATCAGAATTTGATTACAGTAGAAACTCGATTATCCGAACCTCGGTTATAATGGAGTACAGGTTTAAGCATAGACGTGTCAGAACTTGCCAAATTTCTAAACAAAAATTGTTTTTAGTTAATATGTACCAATTGTTGTTAACAAATCATGTACTTGCATATTTAGGCTCAAAACTCGATTATCCGAATGCCGACGAATTAACGAGTCCGGTTAATCGAGTTTCAACTGTACATTTTTCATAACTAACAAACTGTATCTGTGTATAAATGTTTTTCCAAATGGACTCTAACTTGGCTATATAAAAAGATCACAATATGTCGCTGTCTACAACAATCTGTCGGCACTATAATGTGTTTTAATATTTCATCATAATCATAGAAAAAGACGTGTATGTGAGAAAAAATCAAATTTAAATAGCATGGCTAAAAGAATTTATATATAAATGTATTCTTAAACTGCTTTATTGGATATACCTAATGTCTGAAGCGTCCATTTCCTTCAATTATGATAAAATATGTTTCCATATGTATGTATGGACTAAGCAGCTGCATTTATTTCCTCAAATGTATGTGATCCCGCAACAACTGTGGGCTGCCACTGAGCCTGGAGGTAGTCCGGCACATATCGGTTATATCAGACGTATCCTTCAAATAGCATTACATATATAGCCTTTATATTTTTGTTATAATTAAATGTATAGAAGTGTACAGACAGACCGAGTATAATACATACTCTATGTAGTATATATATGTTGATACAATATATAAAATATTTAATAAACAACGCCTTCTACCGACTTTAGTTAAGAAATACGGAATGTAGTCAAAATATTACACAGTTAAAAATTAACATATAATTAAGTTCTCAAATAACAGCAGCTACTAAGGTCTAGTACGTCCGGATCGGGTCTAATATTGTCCTTGCGTTGTCTGGTCTGGTCTAGTCTGGTCTGGTCTGGTCTAGTCTAGTCTGGTCTGGTCTGGTCTGGTCTGGTGTAGTCTGCGGGTGCGGCTTCAGATCCCGCTGCGGTAGTCATCTCCACCCGCGGCCACTTGTGACGGATCGTATATGCCGCCCTGGAATAGATATTGTAATTAAATTAATAAGTAAGTTATCATTTTATTTTTATACATTTTTCCTATACATATAAAAAATGTTAACTATTATATAAATATAAACAAATGTAGCACTTCAAAGTATATTGCAATATACATATAGTATACAATTAAAAATTACATATATATGAATATATCAATCTTTATACAATACTAAAATATATAAAGATTGAAGAAGAAGAAGACTATAAAAAATTTAAGTCAACATTATCATTAAATATACAAATGTTACCTCGTTAGTGGCCATTTGGCATGTCGGGTTCCTGAGATAGCGTGCAGACACAAATATTTATACATTACAATACTAATTATCAATATACTTTTTTTTGTAGCTTCACGCTTTATCCCGCACAAGGCAGGGTAGGCAGAGGGAACTGCAGGGACCGTGGGAACCTAGTGTTACGACACTCTGCTGTTTAGTCCCTGCTTTCTCCGTCTCCACTTTCCGCCTTTTTTCGAGGCGAGGATCGCTTTCATTGCGTGTTGGGTGGCGGAACTCAACGCCGCACTTTGCCTAGTTTGCGAGAGTGAAGAAAATGGAAATAGAAAAATCCATCTTCCCCGCGACTGGGGATCGAACCCAGAAATCGTCGCGTTAGCCGCGTTACAGGCAGACGTTGCGCCTCTGCGCCACGACGGTCCTCAATATACTTTATACTATATTATTAGTACTATATAATTGTGTGACATATATATATATATATATATATATATATATATATATATATATATATATATATATATATATATATATATATATATATATATATATATATATATATATATATATATATATATATATATATATATATATATATATATATATATATATATATATATATATATATATATATATATATATATATATATATATATATACACATATATGTATAGGATTGGAATTGTCATATAGTACCTTGCCAGGCGAGGGAGGAGGTGTGGGAGGTCGCGGGGAGGACTCGGGGGTCGTCAAGATGGACACTTGCACAGCCTTACATATAGTATTTTAGTATAGTAGTATTAAGTACAAATGATTAATATATTGAACAACATTGAGGTCGATTTGTATGTAGTATATATATGTTAATATGTTCACACATGCTCTAGTTAACAAATTGCTTTAGATTTTTAATATAGGCTGTCTTTCCAACAATATGCATAAGTATCAACTTTTGTTATATGCAGAGCAGCTCCGGTAAGCAACTAGTCAAATATTTTTGACAAAGACTACCTTGTAATCTGACAAATTACATATTCAATGATTGTATTCTATATGTTATATGTACTTCCAAGTACAAATCATTATAAAATTAAGCACAAATTAACATACTCATGTATCAAAATACATAATCAAGAATTATAAATCAAAATCATTAATAAATTTATTAAATTATGAAACTTGGACGTATTCATCATTTTTTTCTTGCTAACAACAAAATTAGTTGTATAAAGCATATAAGAATTTCGACGCAGTAGGATGAAGAACGCATGGCTCAGTGGTGAGAACTCTCGCGAACCGTGCAAGTGCACGGTTCGCGAGAGGACGCTGGTTCAAATCTCATTGCATTCAATTTTCATGTTTTGTTTTTAGTATTTTTCTATCCTCAGTGTGGGGTAACACTTTAAAAATCATAAAAACAAAAATATCTTTGTATTTTTCGTTCAAAGACATATCGGATAAGAGGAAGTACCGGATTATTGGAGCTCCAATGTAATTAACAAACTACATACAATGGCTCTCTCCATTCATAATAACAACTAAAACTTATAAACTTATAAATTTTTAAAATCACAAGTGTCATTTAAGTCCGTACCTGCGCGGGCAGCGGCGCCGGGACGAAGTAGTTGTCGGGCGGCGGCGGAGGAGCGGGCGCGGGCGCGGGCGCCGCCGCGGGCGCGGGCGCCGCCGCGTCCAGGCGCGCCCCGCCCGGGTTTAGCACATCCACATACGATTTCTTGATATCTGTGTATAAGTATATATATATATATATATATATATATATATATATATATATATATATATATATATATATATATATATATATATATATATATATATATATATATATATATATATATATATATATATATATATATATATATATATATATATATATATATATATATATATATATATATATATATATATATATATATATATATATATATATATATATATATATATATATATATATATATATATATTCGCCACTCAACACGCAATGCCTCGAAAACGGCGGAAAGTGGGGACGGAGTAAGCAGGGACTAAGTAACGGAGTGTCTTAACACTAGGTTCATATGGTTCCTGCAGTTCCCTCTGCCTACCCTGCCATGTGCGGGATAAAGCGTGAAGCTAAAAAAAAAAAAAAAATATATATATATATATATATATATATATATATATATATATATATATATATATATATATATATATATATATATATATATATATATATATATATATATATATATATATATATATATATATATATATATATTCGCCACTCAACACGCAATGCCTCGAAAACGGCGGAAAGTGGGGACGGAGTAAGCAGGGACTAAGTAACGGAGTGTCTTAACACTAGGTTCATATGGTTCCTGCAGTTCCCTCTGCCTACCCTGCCATGTGCGGGATAAAGCGTGAAGCTAAAAAAAAAAAATATATATATATATATATATATATATATATATATATATATATATATATATATATATATATATATATATATATATATATATATATATATATATATATATATATATATATATTCAGTGTACTCATGAAAGAACGACATATAATTGGTCATATTAAACATTTAGTAGAAAACTTAAAAATGATCAGTGTTCATCTACTATACTGTGCAAGTGCTATACATGTAAGCCACATTAAAATCCGTTGCGTAGTTTTGAATATTTAAGCGTTCATAGGGATATAGGGACAGAGAGTGACATATTCGTTGCCATAGCAACGTGTACGTGACGCCACCGCTACAACAGTGCAGCTGTCACCACGTGGCAGTGTGTGTGTAAATCTACTTTTGAATTTGGAATCTGTCATTTTTATACAACTTTTCATAGTGTTATCTTATTTCCGCGCCTATTTATTGTAAAATATTTCTTTTATATATATTAATTAGAGTGAAGTGACGGAAAGAACTGAATCACTGTGGTGAGGTATGAAGTCCACTACGATTGCTGAAATCCTCTACACGCTTTAAGACTAGGTACAATGAAATCTCCTTTGCTTTGAGACAGAAAAACTATGGTCGTCCACGTTTAGCCCGTCGATTAATTATACCTGAATCCTCTAAATATAATTGTATATACTTGTAGTAATAATGCTCAAAATATATCATTGAATTACTATAGCAGCGCCACCTATACAATTTATTGTATTTGCCTTGTAACTATTTTCTTATTATACTCTATGTGTATGAATCTATGGTCATAAGCATTCTGGTATGGACTGTTATATTCAACGTACACACTTGTTTTATTTCTCTCCATTAATAATAATACTTAAAGCATAGAGTGCCTCATTATCAGCTATAATTTATTAAGCAATCTCCATTCCCATTCTTAGAAAATATTTAATTCCAAATTCGGAAATCTACTGCTTCAACAGTATAGTTCTGTGACAGGCAGATGTGATGATTCTATAAGTATTTTTGACATTTAACTATGTAAGTCTAAAAATTGATGGAAATTGTTTTGTGTGTGTGTTTGTGTGTATGCGAATCTGTAATACCCAGGGTGTACTCACGTCTACTCTTCTGCATCTTGAAGATGTTGGACACGGGCGGAGCTCCCGGAGCTCCCGGCGCTCCCGGCGCTCCCGGCGCGCCCGGGGACTGCAGCGGCGTCGACGTGCCCCTGCAGATTGTTAATATTCATAAAGGTAAATTAACAAAATAAAAAATATTTTATTTTAATTATGTCATTTTAAACAATTCTATACTTAATATATGTATAACTAGACTACACTCGCAACGCTTACGTGGATTCTATGATTTTTTATATATAGTAGTACATTCACTTAATGTGCGTATACGTGGAGCTCCACGTATACGCACATAGGTATTAAAGTAAACAATTGTTAAAGCTCACATATTCTATCTGACTTAAATGTTTCACATCTGTGTATCTCATATTCTTTGGCATATATCGCGTATAAAAGTCGAAACATTGCATATGTAAAATACAGTGTGCATCACAGTGCGCCACAGTCTGTATAATTGTACCATCTCGTTAATAAATCGAGAACCAGTTAGTGACTTTCATTATGCTCAACACAAGGCTAGCAATATATTTTTTCACAAGTATTCCAAGTCGTGCACTCACAGGGCGGGCGGCAGCGGCGCGTGGGCGGCGTGGGCGGCGAGGGCGGCGGGCGCGGGGCCGGAGGGCGGCGGCGGGGGCGGCGCGGGGGCGGCGCTGTCCGCCGCGTTGACGTCGCGCCACCGCTTGTGCTGCTCGTCCCACACGATCTGCACACACATACGTTATTTATCACAAAATGTACCCAATATTACTCAAGCCATATGTTTTATAACAGAAACATAAATAAATATTATTGAACAATATGGTAACCTTACGTATTGTAAAACTACAAAATAAATGAGTTGCAATAAAAGACGCATATATACAATACCTTTATTTATCTAGCAATGACATAATATACATACATATACATATATATACATACAATTGTTATACATTTTAACATATAGTTACATACAATAATAATATATGATAAGCAAATAGAGATTTACTCGAATACACTGTTTTAGGACGATAATTCTAATAAAATACAATTTTAGTACACTCGTATAATTCTACTAATATTATAAATAAATAGTATGTTAGTTCCGAAAATACTATTTAATGGACTTAAATGGAAGAATAACATATGGACTACAAATTATTTTAAACAAACACAATTTATTTTGATAATAAACAAAAAACAGAGTAACACAAGCGAGGGAAGTCGCCGGTTTAAAATTACCACAAAAACGAGTAATACTAAAATGGATTTTCTGTAATGAAATTCTTTCTAACAATTTTTTAATGGAGGCAATATTTATGTTTTATAATTCAAGGCCTAAAAACATTTAATAATATGCCAATACTGCGCTACAAAAGACAGCTATTTCCAACAATTTAGTATAAATAACAAAAATATACTAAAAACCTAGTTTAACCAAATTCAACATAAGACACTACATAAGCGTGGGCATGGGGTGACTCTTGGGAAGCGTATGGGGCTTAGGCTGCTTACTCACCGTGGGGTTGGTGTCATCTGGCAGTATCATCTGGTTGGGCGCCCGCAGCGCCAACTTGGTGAGTATCCCGCCGAGCCAACCCGACTTCTTGTCCTTACTATCCGAACTCTTTGTTTCGCTCTTCTTGCCATTTACTTTGGGCGTGTCGGTGTCGCGTTCGGTTGGCGCGTCGTCGTGGGCGGCGGCGGAGGGCGAGGGCGGGCGGCGCTCCTCGTCCCCGAACATGGCGGGGCGGGCGGGGGCGGCGCCCGGCATCGTGATGGTGGGCGGCGCCTCGTCGCGCTGGTACTGACGGTACGTAAATGTTTCAATTGTTATTTGATTTTTTTTCTTAAATGACGAAAGCGTTAGACAATAGTACAAATAATTACTAGTATGTTAATATGTATATTTTCTTATGTTCATTTGGTATTAATACTAAAGTAATATGTTAAATTTGAATATTATATATATATATATATATATATATATATATATATATATATATATATATATATATATATATATATATATATATATATATATATATATATATATATATATATATATATATATATATATATATATATATATATATATATATATATATATATATAATATATATATATATATATATATATATATATATATATATATATATATATATATATATATATATATATATATATATATATATATATATATATATATATATATATATATATATATAATATAATTCAAATTTAACATATATAATATTGAATTTCATATATTCCTCGTAATTAAAAGGGTTATAAGTTAAAATAAAACTATTTATATATTCAGTATATATTTATTGCCAACATAACACGTTACAAATGTTAGTAAGTGCTCTATATCAACGTGGATAGATCTACAATAGCTAGGATATGCCTGTGCTTTAAATTTTTTTTAATAATAATAAATAAAGTTTTAGTTTATATAACAACAAACTTAATTATAGCATTGCAATATTGAAAATGCTTGGGTAAATTTCAACTTTAAATTAATTTTGTAAAAGAACAAATAATAAAAAATCATAGAAGCAAACCAAATGAGAGATTCAATTGGTACCTGTTATTTTATAATTCAAAATAAATAAGATCTAAAATATCACAGGTCAGTAAATAATTTAAAATTATAATGTACTTGTTTTAAAATCATACAATAAATAATGTATATTTGTACATAATTTATATATTTTTTCCATTGAAACATATTGAGATCTTTTAAAATAATTAATAACCACAGTTTCTACAGAAAATAAATTCAAAGTCATGTTTTAAATACCATAGATAAAAAATATTTTTGTGCACATTCCGATTAAAATGTTAAAACGTTTTAATAATAACATAGAAAATACGATCGAAATACAAGAAAAATAAATGCAAACATTATTTTTTAATTACTAATCAGATCCGGGATCGGCGATCATCGCTTTGGTTCCGTTACACGTATTGGACTTGTACTGCGGCGGAGTTAGTTCGTGTCAAAATATTAAACAACAATCAAAGCAAGCGCGTTAAATTCTTAACAAGTAGAGTAATAAAAGCACTATAGAAATAAACAACGAAGTATTTATTGCACTACGTGAGCGCCACGGGCTCGTCTATGTCGTAGGTCCTGACGCCGGACACGCAGTACACCTCGTGCGGGTCTCGCGGGGGCGGCTCGGCCTCGCGCCACGCCGTCGGCTCGTCGATGGCGAACGTGGTCGCGTACCTCTCCCCGTCCCCCCGCGAGGCCAGCGCGGCCTCGAACCTCTGCACGCTGCGCTCGATGGTCTCGCGGAGGCGGCGACGTCGCGCCGCGGGGTCTTCTCTGGGCGGGGTCTCGTCGGCGGGCTCGTCTATGGGGTAGGTGCCGCCGAACACTAGCGGCTTGTAGGCGCGCTCCCTGGCCGCGACGCGCGCCCACGCCTCCACCGTGTGGCCTATGAGGTCTCCGCGAGGGCGTCGGGGCGCGCGCCTCACGGTTGTCTCTGCGAGGGGCCTCGCGGTGGTCTCCACGGGGGGCCTGGCGGTGGTCTCCGCGGGAGGCCTGGCTGGGGGCCCGGCGGGGGGCGGCGCGCCGCGGCGCTGGCGGCAGACGGAGGCGGGGGGCGGCGCGGGCTGCCCCCACAACACGCGTTAGCTCACTTGCACAATGCACACATATCACTACACCGATGCACACACACTGGGGGCGGGGACACTATTCATTGTTTTTTTTTTTTTTAATTTCAAAACTCCATAAATACTTTTACCACGAAAATAACGAAAACAACAAGCTAATCTAATAAATGGTAACGGTAGTGTAACAATTACATTTATAACTAATAAATCACAAGATACTCACATCTTGATAGCCGTAGAGCGAGTCCGTCTGCTGCCAGTAGGGGTCGGCGTAGGAGCGCGCGGGCTCCTCGTAGGGCTCCGCGTCCGCCTCCGGGACCGTCTGCAGCTGCTGCTGGAACTGCTGCTGCTCCTGCTCCTGATGTTGCGAGAACTGTTGATGTTGCTGTTGTTGTTGCTCTTGAAATTGTTGTTGTGGCACCTGCTGGTGTTGGTAGTACTGGGAGTAGTCTGTCGTGTCCTCCACCGGTTCAGAGTATTGTTGCATTTGCTGAGGCTGTTGTAGGGTCTGGAAAATATAATTTATTCTATGTATAATAATATTCAAAACATTATTACTTAGTAATAATATAGTTGTAGCTTTTTAGCTATACTTAAATATATTATTGAAGAGTACAGTTTTACGTAAATGATACGATTTTTCAAAATAAAATCTGACAATAATCGTAACATTTTTTAAGAAATATATATTTTAAAACCAAAAAAAAAGACAAACACAAGTACACTGACCTGCTCGGCCCACGAGCCCGCATTGTACGAGTCAGCACCGTGTTGAGGAGTATTCTGTTGGGATGCTTCAGCCTAAAAAAATCAATAGTTTTCCATGTATAGTTTTACTTAGCATATTTATATCAAACATACAGAGTAGACAGAGAGAATCTAGTGTGAAAACATTCTGCTTCGATTCGATATCACCAAAGCGATGTGACAAAACATCCTCAAAGCGAAAATCGAACTCGCAACCACATGTTCACAGTTATAATATAACAATAATTATATTTTTTTTTACCAAATTTTACTATGTACCGATAATAGGCCAATACTAACAAGTATAGACAAGTGCACAGTACTAACCGACAGCTGCGCCGCGACCACGCGCAGGTCCTGCAGCCACTGCTGGTGGCGCGGCGAGCCGTCCTCCCCCTCCCCCTCGCCCGCCTCCCCCACGTCCCCCTCGCCGGGGCGGGCGGCGAGGGCGGCGTCGTCGTCGTGCAGGGCGGGCTCGCAGTGGCGCAGGCGGTCGGCGAAGGCGGCGAGGGCGGCGGCGAGCGACGCGCGGTACAGCGCGGGCGCGCGGGTGACGGCGCGCGCCGCCGCCTCCGCGTAGCCGAGCGCGCGCTCGCACAGACCCGCGTCCGCAAAACGCGTGCCCGCAATCAGCTTGTACACCTGAGAAGCAAGAAAAAGTAAGTATTAAGTATTAAGGTTTGTATAACTTAAATACAAATAAAATCGCAACGGCAAAAAATATATTAAAAGTTAAAAAACAAACTTATTTAAGGCTACATTATTGTTAAGAGAAAAATTAAAATATAAATAAAAATGCTAACAAATCATATAACACATCAAAAAGAACCCGCGACTCACTGTCAACTCGTGGAGCACGTAATCCTGACTCAGCGACAGAGCGTACTCGTATATCTCGGTCGCGAATATCGCGTGGTTGGTGGCGAAGGCCTGCAGGGTGGCGGCGCGGGGGTCGCCCAGCAGCAGCGCCAGGCGGGGCGGCGCGGGGGCGGCGGCGGGCGTGGGGAGGGGGGCGCGGTGCGGGGCCAGCGGGTGCGGGGAGAAGGGCACGCCCGCCGACACGTAGCAGAACTGGGCCGAGTAGATGAATCCCTGCGCGTTTAGGGTGTCACCTGAGGGATAAGGAAATAAATGTAAACATATACTGAATGTTAAAAGAATAGCACTTCCATACACATAAATACTATGCTTACAATTTAAATATTAAATATAAGTATATATGTGGAAGACAGGATTCCAAACTAGTGTTTTCGACACCTGGTCATATTCACTCAAATGCCAATTACACTTATCGACCGTAAAGAGAAAAGATACGCAATGCATTAGCAATATTTCATCTTGAGGACCGTCGTGGCGCATAGGCATATAGCATCTAACTGTAAACGCGACGGTTTGTTGGCTTGGTTCCCACTCGAAGAACGTGGATTTTTCTATTTCCATTTTCTTCGCTCTGGAACCTAGGCAAAGTGCGACATTAAATTCCGCAACTCAACAATGCCTCGATAAAGGCGGAAAGCAGGACCTTACAACGTAGTGTCTCAACACTAGGTTCCTACAGTTCCTGCAATCCCTCCGCCTACCCTGTCACGTGCGGATAAAGCGTGAAGATCCAAAAAAAAGCAATACCCAGCAGCGTGATAGTGCGTCGGTCGTGTTCGGGGCGCGCGGACTGGTTGGCCAGTAAGATGGCGGCGTGCGGGCGCCAGTCGGGCCACTGCGCGTGGCCGGCGCGGGCGGCGGCGGGCGGCGCGCGCTGCGCCAGCGCGGCGTACAGCGAGTGCAGCGGGTCGCCGGCGGGCAGCGAGGCCAGGAAGCGCGCGCTGACCGCCGCGCGCACGCGCCGCTCTCCGCTCGCCGCCAGCTGCAGCGCGTGGCCCCACAGCCCGCACTGCATGGCCCATTCTGCGTCATTTATGGAAACGTTCGGATACATTACATACTGTTTTAATATAGCTATTTCTAATGATTTCTACAGTAAAATTGTGAGCGTTTAATCTACTTACATTAATTCATATCAATTTATAAGAAAATAAGAGTAAAGTAATGAAAATGCAGCTGCATGATTTGACTTTCATAATATTATCTATATTAACGTCACTGTTCTATTTGTGGTGCTAATGCGTCAATGTGATTTTTACAGAAAATATTAAAACGAGAAATATTAAGTGAGAAATGATTTTAAAGCAATTGCTTTTACCGTTTTTGTTCTGTACAAGTTATTTAATTTATCTAAGTAAACAATCTCTTTAGACAGCACCAAAAATAGTTTTATTTTACGAAAAAAAAAATACAATTATAAAAAACATTACAATTAATTTAAACACGTAAGTATATTTCGTCATTTATCTCTCGATTCCAATAAAATAATCACAATACAACCAAATCCACTGACCGAGAGCCTCCTGCCGGTTCCCGTATATGAGCAGCTCCCTGTACCGGTCGAGGGCGTCCTCGTCGGCCGGCGCCCGCGCCTCCTCCACTGCGGCTGAAATCATCACCGTAAATAGTTTACTAAAATCTATCATTAGAAGTCCATTATTCCTTCAAAATAAATTGATCAAAAATAGTTCAACATCCAAACATCATGTAAAAATGACTTTAGATCAATAATTAATTAAAGTATAATATTGAGGACCGTCGTGGCGCAGAGGCGTAGCGTCTGCCTGTTAACGCGACGGTTTGTGGGTTCGATTCCCACTCGGGGAAGATGGATTTTTCTATTTGCATTTTCCCTGAAAGCGTGGACGGATAAAGCAGGGACTAAAGCAACGGAGTGTCTTAACACTAGGTTCCTATGGCTCCTGAAGTTTCCCTCTGCCTACCCTGCCATGTGCGGGATAAAGCGTGAAGCTATAAAAAAGAGTTAAAGTATATTAATTTAATATGTATATATATTGTTTACACAGACTGTAAAAAATATTATGTATATTTTTTACATTAAATAATATATCAAATGCTTTTATCTATAAAAGATCTTTTATTTTTAGCTTCGCGTTTTATCCTGCTTACCAAGAAACTACGAGAACCCAATGTTAGGATTTTAGAAGGAAAACTTTAAATGTCCTCAAAAATCACTTCTATTATTTTCGACATGAGAATTCCAGCGACATCGCCCTCTCTATCATTCTTATATTAAAAGAAAAAGACAAAACAACTTACGAGCAGCTTCGACAGACGCGACCACGTCCTCGACTTCACCGCCTTCGTTGGACAACGCCGACCCGCCTCTGTGTTCTACCGATTTAAAATATTTATTATATTCATTAAAAATATTCACTATGTTTTAAGGCAATATATAGGAATATTCTTTTTGTTTTATTTTATATGTATAAGTTAAAATTTGGGTATTTAGACTACCTTACAACTCCATAACTTCGATAATAATACAAAAGACTTAAAGAGAGTAGCATACTAATACAATAAAATGATTTACCGCTGCTTTTACTGGACGGAGGTTTGTATTCGAACTCCTTGGCGTTTTTCATTAGTAGCTCGGCAATATCCGAACCGACGACCACCTGCAAATGTACAAGTTGAGTATTTTATAATATTTTTAATTAATATCTTCTAAAAGCACTATATGATAAAATATACGAATACCTAAATTATATACATTGTTTATTGCACATAAAAATTACAAACAACAAATATAAATAAAAAAGAATATCTTTGACAATATTGGGTCTCTTTCTAAAAGAAATCTCTTCCAGCCAACCAGTAGGAAGTGAATAAATTTCATATATCGGGATTAAGCAGTGATAGCTCATATGATAATCGATATGAGTTCATCAACTTAGAATATGGAAGTGACTTCCACCTGCACCTATATAACAACTGCGCTCACCCCGTTCTGGCGCAGCAGCAGCGCCAGCAGGTCCCACAGCAGCGCCCAGCCGCAGGGGTCGCGCGCGCCCTCGGCGGCGGCGGCGCGCGCGCGCAGGCTGCAGTACTCCACCACGCTCTTCTTGTGCGTGACGCCGCGCAGCAGCGGGCCGGGGTGCGCGGCCAGCGCGGCGTCGCGCGCCGGCGCCAGCGCGCGCAGCGGCAGCAGGCGCAGCGGCGCCGCGCGCCCGTCCGCCGGGTACGCCGCCGGCACCAGCACCAGCGCCGCGCCGCCCAGCACGCCCTGCAACCCATGAAGCGCTGTTACTACATACACACGCATGCACGCGTACATACACAAACGCACATACGCACGTACACACATCCACAGACGCTCGCTTATACGCACACTCACACGCGCGCTTATAAACACACGAACGCGCATTCACTCACACACACACACGCACACACGCGCGCATACATACAAAAAACGTACACACGTGCACTTACGTACTCACACATACACATACAACACTCGCACAAAAGCGAACAATACCTTGACGTGCGCGGTGGAGTACTTGAAGGGCGTCATCCGCTCGGAGCGCACCGTCGACTCCTCCAGGTGCAGGTTCAGGGACATGTCCGTCGTCAGCTCCCTGTGATGCAACCACGACGGTTTTACATATTATATATAACTAATGTTTAAATTTTAATAAATGCATACAAACAGATATTACATTTTCACATGGACAGTTAGGACACAAGAAAACTAAGAGCTTCTTACTAAAATACAGACATTTTTTTTTAAAATACTTGAACGACATCAACATTCAATCTACCATAGAACAACAATAGAGTGAAAAGTAAAATAAATATATATACATTAATATAGTGTAAAAAAATATTAATGGATGAAACATGAGAAAAATGAAAAGCATGAAGTGGACGTGCACTTATATGTTATGTTTAATCTATAACCCAAAACCAAACTTGTATCCAATACAACACGTACATATACATATGTAGAAAACTACACCTTACACGACAAACAATATATTATAATAAAAAAACGTGCGAAATACAAAACAAATATCCATAGAAATAAATCATGGTTTATACAGATTAAGACATAAGTTACAAATCATTACCAACAACAACTAATTTTACATTAATAACAAAAAAGAAACGGCCATATCAAATATAGCTCTAGCCAATTAAATAAAAAAAAAAACAATTTTTTTTGTAACATTAAAAGTCAACAAGTAATCAACAACCTGAGACCACACTGTATACAGCCACAACACAGCCACAGACCCCCCCCTCCCCCCCCCTCCTACGTACCTGTCGGAGCAGTCGGTGCGGAGAGACGCGGCGTCGCGCGCGCGCACGTAGTACCTACACCAATCACACCGTACACTATACACTATACAAGGCAAGTGTCTAGACACTATGCTTCACACGCACCAGTGTGTTGTGCAACAAAGCAGCGTACACTTTGCATATTACATCACTTTTTATTTTGTTTAATTTTTTTTTTATTTTTAACTTTTTTTTTAATTTTATGTTATTAAAATGGACAGTACTATGCGAAATGTAAAAATTAAATAATAATATATAATATATATGTAAGCTTTGTATATTGTGTACGCGGTCTATTATTTATTATTTATATTATGTATACGCCGCTTTAAAGTTTGACGTTGCCATACTGACAGGAGATTTAAAACGGTTATTTAGAAAAGAAGCCATGAATACATGAACATTAATAATGGCGTCGATCTATTGGAAGTAAAAACCTTTAATTGTCGATTTTCTAATTTTAGGTTAGTATATAATACTTAGTCTTGCCATAAATATTGTTATAAAGAAAAGCACGATTTTTTTTTTTTATACGTAACATTTATTCCTTTCATAGTGAGTTAGTTTAATACATCAATATATAACTATTAAAAATATACAATGTTTATTCGAAGTGGTCCCCATTGGCTGCAATACAGTCTTTTAAACGTTGAGGCCAGTTATCAATAGCAGCACGAACTCTTTCTAGAGGAAAATTCTTCACTGCCAACCGAATGGATCGTTTTAGGGACTCCAAATTATCATGGCGTTTAGAGCAAGCCTTACTCTCTAAAACTGACCATAAATCATAATCCAATGGATTTAGGTCAGGACTTGACGACGGCCAGTTTTCAGTGCTGATAAAGTCCGGAACGTTAGTTTTCAACCAAGATTGGGTGGATCGAGCTCTATGACCCGGTGCCGAGTCTTGTTGAAAGCACCATTCTTTGTTATTGAACATGGTGTTAGTTAAAGACTTAACTACCGTCACAAGAATGGTATTTTGATAAACTTGTGCCGACGTTTTAATACCTTTTTCACAAAAATATGGCTCAGTCACCCCTTCATAGCTAACACCCCACCAAACCATCACTGAAGTGGGATAATGCCCACGTTGTACTCTGTTTACTAATTGCGAAGCTTCTTTAGAGCTTCCAGCATAAATACGGTCATTTTGTTTATTAAAATACTGCTCAATTGTAAAAATTTTCTCATCCGTAAACAAAATTTTTTTGTGACCTCCCTTTGCGTACCGCTTAAGTAGTTGTTTGGATTTTACCACCCTATTCTTCTTTAAATTATCAGTTAAGAAGTGACCAGTACGTCTCTTATAGGCTGCAAGTCCTAAGTCATCTTTTAATATACGCGACATGGTTCTAGGAGCTATCTTCATCTCCCGAGATAAAATCTTTTGCTTACGGACAGGATTTCTTCGAATTCTTTCCCTAACTGCTTTAATCACCTTTTTCACACGAACAGTACGTGGACGGCCAGATCTTTTTCTGTCACAAACAGAGGAGGTATCATTGTACCTATCAATAGCCCGGTAAACAAACATTTGACTAATACCAAGCGGGTGGAGGGTTTTAAAAATTGCACTTTTCTCCATACCTACTTTATGTAAGGCAATCACAGCGATTCGGTTCTCTTTATCACCCCACTCCATTTTAATATAACAAAATATTTAACAATATAATGGCGCGAAAATAAGAAAACACATCAAGCAATCATATAAAAATGACAGATTCCAAATTCAAACGTAATATTTTCTTTTTTTGAATAGTAACAGTATTTATGGCCAGACTAAGTATATATGACAATTTATTTTAAAATAATAATACTGTAATAATTAAAAATAATTAACATTAAATATTTCTAATTTTAGATAAATCAAATTGTGTGTTTTTGCTCCCGTCTTCGACATCCAACATATTATATATATATACACTCCGCATACTATATAATATATATTTATTTAATTTTTAAATGTTTTTTTTTAATAATTATATTAAAAAATATAGTATTATGCGAAATATAAATTTGAATAATAATGTATTAATAATTATTAAAAATGTATGTAAAATTATTTAAATTCTTAAAACATATGTTATGTTAGTATGATGTGATATCATTAATAGTAAGCCAGTGAATGCATCATTATTATGTGATGATTGTGATAATAATGATCATAATAATTATATAAGGTGTTTTTGCTATAGTATAGTGTAATATTAGTGTCCAAATATTATGCATTCTATTATATATGTAATAAGTGTTGCCTTCTCCACGTCTGCATAAAAATAATCAACAGAAGCTTATTATAATAACAAATAAAAACAACTTTAAGCTGAATATATAAGTATGCAAAATTTTAATACATTGTTAAGTTTAATATTTTCAGAATGTATTTGCGTTTTTGGAATTCATTCAAGCGCTCTGACAATTTGTAAACGACGTTGTAGGAAGTGTGTGTGTGTGTGTGTGTATGTGTGTGTGTGTGTGTGTGTGTACGCACGTGTCGGCGGGCTTGAGCCCGTTGGCGCTGGAGCGGCCCGACAGCACGCCGCCCCTCTCCTCCGCGCCCGCCTCGTAGCCGAGCGCGCCGTAGCCTGCAGAGAACGGAAACCGTTATATCTAACGAGCTTATCAAACTAAATTAAAAAAAGAGCTATTGTCTTACTTACAAAATTATTACTTTAGCACTCTCTTTGACGAAATTTTAATTTCACACATGTAATTTATATTCTAATTTAAAAAGGCTCTTAAATAGTCTCGGTGAGATATTAAGATGTTAACTTCCCGAACTCACCGTCGTACAAATTAGCGCCATACAGGCCGGGATGAAGCAGCTGCTTGTAGATGCGCATGTAGGCGGCGGGGTCGCTACGGCGTAGACGCTCGTAGTACTCGTACTGGCGGCGCTGCGCCTCCAGCGCCTCGTCCCACACGCCCGCGGGCGCTACGCCGGGCGCTACGGTGGGGTCCAGCGGGGCGGCGCCTCCGCCGTAGCCTGCCGGAGCAACACGGTCTTACTTAGAATAGACTACTAGTAGTAGAGACTATCTATTGAGTATAATTTCGAAATATATTTATAATTTGGCTTCGACTTCTTTTAATAAGTCATCAACCAGTTCATTATTTAGCAGTACTTGTGGGTTGCCGGTGCAAATACGCTTTATTTTATTAGCTGAACTCCTTTTACTGCTGGTAAAGTTCGAAATATCTTTTTCGATCAAAGACAGAATTATTAAGACTGACAAATAACGCGCGCAAATGTTTTTCAAACATATCCAATTCGCTAACTTGTAGAATTTGTTCAGTCAACTATCAATTATGAATTCAAACTCATACATCAACAATATCCACCAATTCGTCTTTTCGTGACATTTAAAACAGCACCAAAATTAAAATACTCACCTCTTCAAGTGTGCGGATTCTAAGTCAAACAAAGTAAAAATTCCACAAATAATATATAACGAAGACAATACACGAACCTTCGTAGTAATGATGGTGGCGGTGTCGACGCCTCTCCTCGCGGTGGCGGCGACGCGGTTCCTCCGCATCCTCGTCCGTGGCGGTGGCCTCGCGGGAGCCCGCGCGAGATCCCGATGAGTAATTTTCTCCTATATACCCGTATATAAGTTTTATATGTCAGTAATATGTAATATGTAAATATTTTGGCAAATTAAAATAATAGAGAAAGCCCCGCTAAGTTTCTTGCGCCGTTTCCTTTCAGGTCTGAAGCATTTAGCGAACTGGTGGTACATTAAATAAATTATTTGACGTTCAAAAAATTAAGCATGTAACTTCTTATTTTGAATAAAATTACTTGACTTTCAAAAAACCTACAAGAATTTTATTTTTATATTTTTTTTTCTAACAATAATATAGTATTTTTTACTGGGAATTATATCTATATATAATGCTCATATTTTAAAATAAATCAATTATGAGTTATGATCCCATGACCTCTACACTATATAGAAAGATATTCCTCGAACTTGATCAATCTGTATGCACTTAAATGCCCTTGGTCGTATCACTTATAAGGGAAAGAACCACAATAGGTATATTAAGTAAAATTATCTTATCTTACTGTACGTTTCTCGAGATTTAAATAGAAATAGTTCAAATAAAAGATGTTTAAGTCCAAAGCAAACTTGATGATGATTTTCGGGGTATTTTCGTATATCAACGTATATATAGATAGTAATATATACGTACAAAATATTAGTAAAATATGTAATATGAAGTGAAAAAATTACAAAATAAGGTAAAAAAATAATGAAAAATTTAAATAAAAGCCATCAAAATACCAACAACACTTCTTATTTGTGTTTTTTCTTCTAAGATATTACATATTTGTGGAATGATTTATCAATTGATCTCTTTCGAAACATCTACGTCTGCTTACCACTTATGTTATCATCGTAGTAGTGACTACTTAGATATAAGCTAGATAGCCACGTGCGTTCGATGTATCTCAAGCCGTTGATAAATACATAAAATAATAATAAATATTACTAATGTATGTATATATAAATATATATCATATTGCTACTGGCTAAGCTTTCTGTCATATAAATTTAATTGTAGCATAAAAATTATCAGTAATTTAAAAAAAATCAAAAAGTACTATAACAACTTGTAAATATTTGTTCGTTTCTCAAAAGACACGGTTTTACATAAATCGTAACATTTATTCTTAAAACAATAAAAATCATTAAAAAATCAAGTCATTTGTAAAAAGAAAAGAAACAAAAAACACATCATGCGTTTATAATGTCGATACGAATATATGCTATATTTAAATTTATTTAGCATAACAATTTTAACATGATTGTCAACCTTATGTCGTGGAAATAAAATTTAATTTGCAATGAAAGCGGCGTGTTATCGAAACCCAATGAACCTTGTGGCATGCATAATAAAGGCTTCACACTGCGTTATTTGTGACAAGTAACAGTTGCCTTATATGATAAGTATGTTCTGATATATTTTACATACATATACAAATATATCCTGTTTTATATACAATTTTAGCTTCACGCTTTATCCCGCACATGACAGGGTAGGCAGAGGGAACTGCAGGAACTATTAGAACCTAGTGTTAAGACACTCCGTTACTTAGTCCCTGCCTACTCCGTCCCCACTTTCCGCCGTTTTCGAGGCATTGCGTGTTGAGTGGCGGAACTCAACGCCGCGCTTTGCCTTAATTGCCAGAGCGAAGAAAATGGAAATAGAAAAATCCATCTTCCCCGACTGGGGATCGAACCCAGAAACCGTCGCGTTAGCCGCGTTACAGGCAGACGTTGCGCCTCTGCGCCACGACGGTTTTTGCAAGTAATTGATATGGTTTTAAATATTTTGTGTTTACTAGATTTAAAGCAACTTCATAAATGGTAGGAAACAGAAGAAAACAAAGAAAATAGTGATATTTTTTCCTCTTCAACCCCAAAAAGAATGCAATGTGTGAAAATATACACGTATGAGATCATTCTTTAACACACACAGATATTATAAACATTGCCACACTCCGAATAAACACTAATTATGAAAAATAAAAACGAAACGTTTAATGACAAAGCTCAATTCTATGGAAAAAAAAATAAAAAAAGAAAGCTAACGTGCGCGTGCGTTCAAAACACCGCAATACAGTAACCGATACCTTTTAGTTTACTACTATCAGATATACCATCGCCACTGAACGTTACGACTGCAACACAAATTATAAACTACTTATAACTAACCTTCTTACTATATAACTTACTTGAATCAAATTATATGAAAATCACTCAAACATAACAAATAAGTAACAATTTTAAAATAGAACGAACGAGTCAACTATAAAAAAATATTAAAATCGTGCTTAATCAAAAAGAAGAAATATAGCTGTCACTCACCCTTGCGTCTGTCATCGTCGTCTCTGTCGCGGCGCAGTGACGTCACTTTCCGGGGGTCGATGTCCCTGTACCTGGCTTCGAACCTGTCCCTGTCGCGGTGTCGGTCGCGTCGGTCGCCGCGCCGCCCGCGCTCCTCCTGGTAGCGGCGTTCCCGCTCTATAGTGTTGTACCGCCGCCGCTCCCGGTCTTCTCCACGGGGAGGTTTGGATGAAGTGTATGAACCTTCTCTGTATTGTCTGGAATGGGGAAAAAATAGTTTTTTTAAATGATTTAGATGTATTATGTCAATGTATGTCCTAGATATCGTGCAACAGTTTTGCAGAACTATTTTGTGTTATAACTCTCCAGTTTCACGTTTATGTTGCATAGTAAAAGAAAAGTTAGTCAAAAAATAATTATTATTTATTTTTTGGACATTTGGACATTTTTAAGATATTTTTTGGACACGACTTCGACTACTGGAGGAAGGTCACGTAAAAAGCATGAGGACACCCCGGAGAGCATGCATGGAGAGGTTAATGACATTGGACGAGGCGAAAGAGGTATGCAGGGACCGCAGCGTTTGGCGCTCCGTTCTCTCTGACTACCCCGCTAGGGATAGAGCGTGAAGTTACGTAAGTAAGTAAGTACGACTTCGTAAAATCAAAAGTAAATTCGTTTGCAAAGTAACGATTCAAACCTGTACACATAGTGTTTTTATTCTGTGTTATATTATTGTTTATATTTTTCCACTTAATAAAACTGTAATTATTATTATTATATTTTATGTTTATAATTCGACTCGCACATAGATTTTTGCATGTTTTAAAAATATTTGTGTACATATGTGTGGATTTTTATAACTTCACTATACTTGTGTAATAAGTCAAACTAATTAAATAAATAAAAGGAAACGATAAAATGAACGAGAAGAATTTTTGTAAAACATCTAGTATTTTTTTGAATTAAAAAAACGTTTCGTAGCGCGCTTGTCCTAGTTTCGCACTCAATACAGATTTGACGATATTGCACAATGTATGTTTCATTAAAAGTATTACTTAATATGCACTTAAGTAATATGCACACATCGCAATTGTTAGTTAGATGTGCTAAAATATGTAAAAATGTAATTATATATACATACCGTGCCTACGTCATAGCATACAATTGTGTAATAGATCCAATGTAATATATATTCATTAATATTTAATTTCGTTACATTATTTACTGTCTGTACAAAACTACAAATGCGACGGTAGTGGGTTCTATATCGACTCATAGATTATCAAATAATAATTATTTCTTAGACACGTTAAAATAAGTGAAAACGTGGAATGGATATAAATTAGAGATTGAGATAGAACTCACCTGCGGTCCCTCTCCTTGTCACTGTAATAGTCGGTGTCTTCGGTCTCGTACCGGTGGCTTCGTGTGCTGCGGCGGTGTCGGCGCGCGTCGGGGCTGTCCTCTCTGTCCCGCCTGTCCCTGTCCCTGTCCCTGTCCCGCCGGTCGTCGCGGACCGAGCGTCTCTCTGGATCGCGATCATACTTCCTATCGCCTCGAGAGTAACGACCCCTGTCCTTGTCGCGCTCCCTATCCCTGTCCCGGTCCCGGTCCCTATCTCGCTCCCTATCCCGGTCCCTGGACTTCTGCTTATCCCTGTCCTTCCTAGGGGACGCCTTGTACGCTCTGTCTCTTTCAGAATCCTCACCCGAGGTGACGCGATTGAGAGATTGCCTCCGTGAGTTGTTCGGCGGATATTCCGTAGCATCCGCCGCGTCGTGACTCCTTTCTTTAGCCGCGTCTGCTGCACTCGGGTTGGAACCGTCATACGTGATAATGCTTAGATCCTGCAAGTTCTCGCCTTCCATAGTAATCTCCCGCTGTTGCTCGTCGACCGACGCGCTGTAATCGGGTGAGGTCGCGTTGCTGGCCTCGCGAGCACCTATGACACTTCTCGACGGATTCCTTTGCGGTGGCTCTGTATAGTCGGAGCCGTCAACATTTTGTTCGCGTATATCAGCTCGGCCGGTCTCAGGTTGTATGGGATAGTCGTGGTCGACTCCAGTGACGACTCTGTGTTCGTTAGCCGCGGCGAAGTTGGAATTTTGATACTGTGGAAATTCATCGTTGCTGGGCTCGCCCGGCACCATCCGGTCGAGGCCCACGGGTCGCCTGTCCCCCCCGCGGGTAGTCCCCGACGGCGGATAGGTATCGGCGACCTGCTGACCCTCGGCCTGTCTGTAGGGCCGCCCGCTGCCGTCGGTGGGCTGCCCGTCGATTTGACGGTCCATGTAAGCGTCGCCGACTACTTGATTATAGCTGTCAGTCTCGGTCTGTTGCCCGGGCACCATTCTTGCTAAGCCTGGTGGAGGTTCATCTCCGGAAATATTCAATGTTTGGTTGTATTCAACTTCCTGCTGTCCTACCCCCATCCGTCTTAAACCCGGTGGAGGCATGTTTCGACTAAAATCTGTATTCTCGCCGTAGTCGCCACTAGATAAATGCGCCGTTTGCAAGTATTCGTTCCTGTCATTTTGTGGTGCTATTTCTAAGTTCTCTGGCACTTCAGGTTGTACTGGCATTGACCTATAGCTGGAGACCTGAGGCTGATCAGGTCTCTCCGAATTATCAGGAGTAGTCTCCAAATTAGCACCAAAGCTAGCCGACAGCCTGTCTTGATGGACAACTTTGTTAACAACGTTGGGAGACACCAGGGTGGCGTTGGGCACATGAGGTACAAACGGTTGAGGCTGGGCACTTGTGGGTGCCTTTGCTATATTTTTATGTGAAAAAGGAGCACCACTCTTAAAAGGATTTTGATTGGATGATGATTGAAAGTTGGTTGGAGGCAAAAGAGGCACAGACGATGGAGGTGGAGGAAGATTGGCAGTAACCAAGTGAGAAGAGGATGGTACATTCATTGGAGGTAAAGATTGTGTTTGCACAGCATTGCTCATAGAAGAGTTAACTGCTTGCACATTAGAATTTTGTATATGCTGTGCAGTGACAGGTGGGGGAGGAGGCATAGATTGAGACATCAATTGATTTTGTGAAACGGAGATTGGAGAAATTGAAGGTTCTGGTGCTTTAAGTGGTTCTACATTATCTTGCGCTTGTTCAACATTGTGGCTAGATTGATGGATGTCTAATGGAACATTTTCATGATTAGCAATGTTCATGTCCTGCACTGAGTTCACTAATTCATCATAGCTTTCCCTTCTATTACTATTTTGGGCACTACTTGTTTGATTAGAATCTTCATTGGAATGTTTTGACCATTCGCTGTTTGTAAGACTCATATCATTTAGACCTGAATGTGAGAAATTAAAATTAGTAGCATCAGTATTGGGACCAGGACTACTTTTGTTTGAGTTCCTCGACTGGTTCTCGCTTCTATAGGTGCCTTCAGATTGTGTATGCGGTCCGTCACTAGAGTCTTGTGACATTTGTGATTCTATAGACCATTGTGGTGTTAAATTTTCCAAATTAATCCTTTTGCCTAGAGCTAAGTTAGGTAATTGTTCTTTAACAACATCTTTATCACTCAAACTTTTCACCTCTTCTGTCTTTTCTTTCACTAACACATTACTAGCACTTTCTTGAATTGAAGGTTCTGAGACTATATTATTATCATTAATTAAATTTTCATTGTGTAACAGTTCTTCTTGATTATTCTTTAAAGGTTGAGTAGATGGTTCAGGTTCCTTCTTATCTTCCATCGACCAATTCCAGCTGTTCGTTGGGACAAAACTTTCTTCTATAACATTAGCATTGTTAAATGCCTGAGGTTGAACCGCTGGTTGTGGAGCAGCTGTTTGGTTTATAGAATTTTGATAATGTTTGGATGTGTCCTCCCAACCCCATCCCCAATTATCTTCCCAGGCATCAGTGTTTCCTTCATTTTGGTTAAAGTTTTGTTGCTGATGTGGCTGGCTATGAGCATAGTTTTGCGGGTATCCTTGTTGATCTAGAGTCTGACTAACATAGTTTTGATTATACTGCTGATGTGGCTGCTGGTAATATTGATTTGTATTATTTGCATAAGGCTGTTGTTGTTGATACACTTGGCCATATTGTTGGTTGTACTGCTGTTGTTGTTGTTGGGGCATTTGCCAAGTCTGTTGTTGGCCCTGCGGTGGCCCTTGGTATGCAGGAAACATGTTCTGCTGATTTCCATATGGCTGAAATATAAGTAAAAATTCCATATAACAATCAAATTACTTCATGTGCATTGCACTTACCAATTTAAAATAGTAAGGTTGTTTAAAACAAACTTATTATTTACAAACCTAGATACCAATGTCAAATAACTTTCTAAATACTATAAATAAATCACATGATAGCTTTGAAGCACTCAGGAAAATGTATTGGACCACGTCATTGTTTACGTCTGTAATGATATAACCTGCGTTACCTGTGGTGCAGCAAAAGACTGCGGGTCCGGCCTCGGCGCCGCACTGCCTTGCCGCTTCATCCACGACATGCTGCGCTATCCTCGCTTACGTAACATTCGTAAAACAAATCCTCACATATGTTTGGAACAAACAGCTTCGTCACTATCACACAACAAAATCCAATTGAAAACACTTTCACTTTTACACCTTATAATATCATCGCATTATTTCATTTATCAACTATACCCTACCTGAGCTATAGAGTATTAACTTATTTTTTTGTTAGATAAGTATTAATTTTTATTTAATTATTTCATCTATAATTTCATATGAAAATGTTGACAGCAACACATCGATCGAAGGTGCCCTGTTGGCAGTGTAGCCATGCTAATTTTGTAACAAGCGCTTAGATACAGGTAATAAATTCACTACTAAATATACATAAATATATATTTGTTAGGTAGAAATTGTAATAGACAACACTTTCTAATGAACATAATATTATCAGTTTTGCTTTAATTATAATACTTTAATAAAACAATTGTGTATGAAATGTAAGTATTGAGATAATCTATTACGTGAAAATAGAACCTATTTATTTCCTTTGATTATAATAAAATATCTTTTTTTTTTTTCATTTAAACAACTTCATTTTTCAAAGTACATTATAAATTTACTATGGTTGATTTTAAAGTAAACAATTTTAATTGTAATTTTCGAAAAGATTGGAATATGTTTATGCTTGAGAAAGGAGGTTTTGGATTGTTAGCGTATATCTTTGGTATTATAGCTGTTTTATAAGAAATACAAGTTGAGATATGATTGCGTTCTTCTTCGTTTCATTTATGGCGTTCCGAGCGTGCCATTTGCTTTATTGCTTGATACTACATATTTTAAAATTGACGTTTGCTATGACGTCTGTTAAATGTCAAACAAATTTATTTTGACAGTTTCAGTCGTAAAATGAGCGTTTTTGTTGTTTACCTACACAAACAATTTACTACCAAGCTACTTTTATTACCATACTAATATATTATAATTAACGATTATTGAAAAATACACGACGATGCCGAAACGTTGCAATCCCTACATAGATGATTTTGTTCAACAGAGCAAAATGCACATAGGTCTTAAGCAATTTAACAATAATGAAGATAAACTTAAAAAAGTCTACGGTAAATATATATTTTTTCTGTTATCCAATTTTTAACTAACAGTATGGCGCCAAAGAATTTAACAATATTATTATCGCTTTTTTAGAAAAAACTCTACAGCTACTTTTTCGAGGTGCAAATAAAACTCAACATGACAATGCAATATACAATTCTGATACTATACCAATTGAAAGAAAAGATGGAATGAAACAGTTATTTATAGGGAAAGATGGCTCACTATTACATTCAGGATCTATGGTATATTTTTGCTCCTTTAGTTACAAGTGTTATAATCATCAGATTGTGAGATATTAAATTTATTTTTTTCAGGCAATTGACAAAAATTTTACCAAGAAACAATGTGCTTGTAGTGCACTTACAATAGAATGCTGTGCATATTGTGAAATTGCTTTGTGTCCTCCTTGTCAGCATCAATGTACTTTGTGCAACTTGACATACTGCTCTAAATGCTCTTTATTTGGGTAAGAAACATATCTATATATGTTCCATACTTAAGTTAAAAATATTTATAATTACTGTATTTAATTAATATTATCGAGATATTCAATGTAAAATCTTTTTTTTTTTTCAGCTCTGAGGGAAATGAGGTCTGTGTTTCATGTTACAGTTAACATTATCATTGGTTTAATTAGAAAAAAATATATATTTGAAATTTAAAAAAAATAAAAATTGTAGGGAACCAAGCATTACTTATTACTGAGAATTTTTAAAAAATATCAACAAAATTTCCATGGCAATTTGTTATAAATAAACTTGACTTGTTTTTTATAGTGTAATATAAATAAAATGTGATATATGGCTAAGCCTTGTTACTTATTCATTATTTAAAGATATTAAATAAAATATTGTAATAAATTTTCAGCTTTTTTATTTCCGTAAAAAATATGAACAAAACCACATTAGCACCTGTGGATTGTAAGTTTTTATTACTAGCGGCTTCACATAAACTATTCAACATCAAAATCTATGTTAATACAACATAAATAGAAATAATTATTTATTTTATTAATTCAATGCATTGTGCTTCACAATTTATTGACACATATATAGAAAATGTTTGTAATTGACCTTACAACATGCCATGTGTATTGAAGTACTTGACTTTCACTTCTCACCTTAGTTTTTAATGAAAACAAAATTGTTAAATCTTTATTTTATCAGTATTTGTATGTCCTTTATATATAAACCACAAGCAAACATACACTCACAGTTTAAACCATTACCCAGTGACAATTTTTAATAAACCTTAATTAAAAACACTATGCACCATCCATAGTAAGTATTGAATTTTGTGGATATATATATATATATATATATATATATATATATATATATATATATATATATATATATATATATATATATGCAGAGCCTTTAATTACCAATTATCAAATATTATATCAGTACTAAAGCACATTTTTGTTGACTTTCAGTTAAAAGCTAATTGGCGACTTGCACAGTATATTGTTTTATATAGTTCAAACATAATAGATAAATATTAGTATTACAATAAATTTAAATGCATATTACAATTGTCCATTGTTTAATATTAATAACTTTTATATTAAAATAAATTATGAAATTGTCTCAATTTTAAGTTTTGACATTTCTTTATTACTGAGAATAAAACAATAAAAGTGCCACATATTGTAGCCTTTACGGTTACTACCTATTAAAAATTGAAACAATTTACTTGTAAATTCTCGACTAAATCAGGTTAAGTATTTGTTAGTTGCGTTTTATCATCATACAGTAAAAAAACTATTTACAATTATCTAACCAAATTCTAATGCCATTCTGTGTGTTTCATAGAAAAATATATAGACCTTACTAGAATCTTATGAAGGGTCACAGTATTCATATCTATATATAATGTACAATTGAATATTTTATTATACATTAATGTATAAACAATTCACTGTCGAAATGCTGCACTGAAGTTTTCACTTAAGAATAATCATTTCACATATTTTTATTAACAAATTGAGTCTTAATTTCTTTATAAAATCATATAGTTGTATGAAAATCTCATAAATTATGGTCTATAATTAGAGGAATAAGTATCTGAAGAGAACAGTGGCCGCGATGCCCAGCAGCATTGGCACCACCCACGCGCCCCAGCTGTTGAGAAAGTTAAAACAAAACAATATCAGAGGATTTTCCATCAAAATTACTCTTTTTAATATATATATGCAAAAGTTTATTCAAGAGTGGTTGAATATAAATTTTATATGCTATTTATAACATATAATTTATAATATATATAAGAAGAATTTTATATCCTATAAATTATATAGCAAGAAGTGATAAGGCAGCATTATATGCTATATTTCATTTATAATGCGATTCAAACCATCAATCTGTGCGTAAAACACCTATAATAGCTTCAAGAGGACGTCATTACAAGTGTTCTTATCTGTCTTCAGTGCCATAGGAGATAATACTCTATTAACGCTTCTTAAATATAAGTATTATAAATAATAACGTTATTGTAACAAGTGACAAGTAATTAGTTAAATAAAATGTCACGCATGAACTGTTATACTTAGATTCAATTAAATAATACACATGCAGTCATTCGATGAACGGCTGATGATGATATAATGAGATTTAAATATTTGACATAGAAAAAAAAGTGAAAAACATGATTTATGACGTCATAACTTATTATATTCGGTCATGATAATTTTAATAATATAATCATAATTTATAATTTTTTAATTTACTGTTTAATAATTATTATAATAACGGAGAATATAGCCGTTTGAAAAACGTAATAGAAAAAACTGTATACTGTTTTTTTTATTTAATAAATTAAATTATTTAATATGAAATTAATGTCAGTATTGTTTATTGTTGTCTGACCGGAGAGTAATAAAACTATTGTAATCGAAACATATTCCCCTTACATGTAAATTAATTACAAATATAATACTTTTTTCAAATTGAATCTGATTAATGACAATACCTTTAAAACGTACCTAAATGAATTCAATTTTATATCTATATGTGCTCAATTTAAACTAGAATATGTGCCCAGTTAGAGAACAAAACAATTTTAAATGAATATGTCATGCTTGCTTGCAATTATTATAAACTATTTTAAAATAACCTTTTTTCCAAGTTACGCTTAATTATTTTTTGTATTGTCATTAAAATTAATTATATCATTATATCCGCAATTCTACTCATGATTCGTCTATTTATAATATTATCATCGATGTCTATTTTTATTGAAAAATAATATTGGCTACAGATAAACTAGAAAAACATAGAACAAAAATATAAAGAGGATGACGAAACAAAAACCCATATACATATACATGTTTAGCTGTAACAGAAACAGTTGAATTGGAACGATAAATAATAAGCCATAGATGATAACTTGCTTTATTGAAATGATTACAATAACAGTGTACCATAGTAGCCGCTAACATTGAACCTATGCATTGTGATTTAAAGCTAAAGAAATCAAATTTCTATACTACGTGCTAAGCCCATGACTCCTTTACATCGGCAGCCCCATATGCTATTTAAATATTAAAAAAAGCTTGGTAAATATGTAAAAAAAATAACAATTTCCTATAAGCCCCGTGGTGACACACAAACATTCCATTATTAAAATATGACATTGTGTAAATAAAATGACATTTCAATATATTATATGTTACTATTATACAACAATATATTTTATTAAAATATATTAATCTATGCGCTAAATATGCTATTGTCTAAGCTCTATATATAATCTATGCACTATAAAGCAAGGAACAATTTAAAATCACAATTTAAGACATTTGGTATGCTTAAGTACATTATGAGCAAATAAGTTTAAAAAGTTATGGATATATGTGCGTTAGATGCGTGCGTTACAATGTGTGTGTAATTTATGACAAATGTATGTATGTGTGTTGAATTACATCAGCAGATCTTTTATGTGAGATCTAAATAATGTGGATATACATGAGACACAATAGTGTACATATATAAGTTAATGACTAAATAATACTGTTTAATTTTTAAAGGTTTTAATTAAAAATTTTTTGATAACGCTAATAATAATATATGTATATCAGATCATTACAAACGAAAGTATTGACAAAACAACAAAATAGATAAGTCTCTTTTGTCGGTAAAGATTAAATATTAAAATAATTTTAATTATTATAATTTGGATTAAAAATTGAGACAACAATTTTATAGTAATACTTTATATATATATATATATATATATATATATATATATATATATATATATATATATATATATATATATATATATATATATATATATATATATATATATATATATATATATATATATATATATATTTATATTATAATTTAAATAAATGTGATATAAATTTTTATAACTTATCTGTGTACTAGTGTGTCTGTTAATTTGTAATTTGTATCATAAATAATCGTTCAAAACAATAGTAAAAAATATTGAATTTTATATACAATCATTGAACTAAGCTAAACATTAAAGTGCTTAAAAAATAATTTGTTAAATATGTATCTTTATATCGTGTTTTGATAATGTTTGAGTTAGATCACGGTGACAAAGTAAATGCAGATGAAGAGCGTGTGTGTTCCTCTTATTATCATCACCTTATGACCTTAGGCCTTGAGCGAAGGCAACAAAACGATCATTATAGATAAAAAATATATTTACGTTTTAAATTTTACGCTATTACGTTTTACTTTGATATTTTAATAAGATTCTAGAATGGTGGTATGAATGGAATTGACTAAACGAATGTTCAAAACCTCAAAAACACCTTTTTGTGAAGCAGATCTTGTCAAAGCATGAACACAATACTTGCAATGTTGATGTTTAAATCGATAAAATATAAAGAATTCTTAACATTATAATAAAAATGTATAAAACATATATGAAGTATGTATATGATACCAGAACCAGTTAATGAAAAGGATGACAAGTCACATTAAATGTTAAAATCCATAGACAAAATTATATCAAGAATGATATTAAAATTAAAAAATTAAGGCAACCCATTCACGGACATAATTAAGGAATAGTAATGTTTTAATTTTATAAAACGTATGTACTGTTAGTGTACTAATTAAGCGTGAATTGTATAAATATATATTTTTTGAATTAACTTTTTAACAAGACATCAACGTATACATTAGTCAGATATTTTTTTAAAGTAATATATGTTTAGCATTGAAAATTGTCTGTCCGTGCGTAGCTGTAGTTAAGGTAGAAGTAAAGGTAAGTTTAGGAGATTACGCACTTGGTTGTCTCTATTTGTTGGTCGTTGGTCCATTGCGCCGGCAGATTGGTCTTTATTTGTAACCTATCCGCTTCCACTACTTCGCCTATTTTGAACTTCTTCATTAGCGCTCTGTGGAAAAAGTCTGGAATTACTAAAATGTTGTCAAAGTAAAGCTGTTAAATGATTCATTATCAATTATAAAGGTATTTTAATTTTAAATATGTAGTATATTGTATAATATAAAATAACTATGTTAGTAAGTATTAGATAATTTCAATTCATGATTTATTTAAAAAATTTAATAATGTTACGAAGATAAACCGCAACACGATTATTGATATCTTTATATTAACACGTGAAACAAAAATTTTAGACCCCTTTATAAGACAATTGCACAGACTGAGGAGTATGTATTTTGCACACTTATAGTTTATGTGTAAGAGAAGTGAAGAAAAAGAGAATTTAAAAAAAAAACCTTCTTAAACTTATTTAAATCTATAATATTTTTATGCTATGTCATAATATGTTTGACAATTTACATTTATCGAATGAAATGAAACGTACACATTGCTATGGTAACGCGAAGAAATGTAAATTGTGAACGCGAACACGTTGCTATGGCAACGCGTACGTCACACGTCAACTAATCCGCTAGTATAAATAAAGACAAACCTAGCATCAGAACTGTGACTGACATCTTCGAAGGCTTCAGTGGAGTCCTGACCTGCCAGTTCTAAAATTACTTCTTCACCACCAGGATGCTGCAGAGAATATTTTTAAAAATGTTAAAACTTATTTAATTATATAAATATTTGTAAAAATACTAAAGTATGTTTTATTAACCAAAACAAGAAAATATCTTATTTAAAGTATTTTTCGTGACAGTTAAGTAATGAATTATATGTATTAAGGGGTTTCGCTTTCGCATTTCGTGCCAGCTTTTTACTACTTCACGGCTGGAAACCAGATTTCACTAAGCTTTTTATAGAAAGCTTGCTTATATACTGTAAAATGTATTGTATTTGGATGTATTGTATTGTATTTGGACAAGAAAGCAGTAGAGGCAATTAAAAGCGCTTCTTGTGGTATTGTTCAGGAAAATAATAATAATTTGCAGACACTACTGCATTATTTTTAATCAATTTAAGCCAATATTTTTATCGACAAGTATAAAAATGTTCAGCGAAAAAATAGATTAGGAATAATTATTGCCGATAATGTTATACTAGTCACCTATATATAAACCTACTACTATAATTATTATTCATAATGTAATTCCGCAATATAAATATAATGATGTAATTAAAAGTAGCAAAAACAAAATATATTATAAAAGGTATTAACAATGTAATTCAAACATTTTTCATATACTTAAAGCATTAAATTTTTATTTGTTAAATTTAATGTTCTTTTTTAATTTTTTTTATTTAGGTACATGTATTTGAACGTCCCACTCCACTACTAATGTTACTATTCTATTTTATTTAGTAGTATAAATAAGAGGGAACTTAGCCGTTAACTAGACATATAACTTGCCGCGAATATTGATAGAGAAATGCTATACACCGAACCAAAGCTAATCAAATAAATAAAAAAAATAAATGTGCTTTTGCCCCGATTTCACTAATAATGGATGACTGTAAACGACTACAGTTAAAATAGACTAATGACTCATAATTGATTAAAGTAATTTAAATGTAATTTTCAACTTTTTTTTAACAATTTTGTTCAATTGCTTTTGATTTTCGTATGAAGGTGTCTTCTTCTTTTTTTGTATAATTTCCATAGAGGCACTTGTCTGTCTTAGCTGAGTAATATATCTAGTAGGTAGGATATATGAAGTTTTAATGAATTTTCACGTCCCACAAATCTTATTGGAACAAGATCTATACAGGGATGCAAAACTTTATGTTGGGCAGTTAAACTTTATAAAATGCGTCGTAAAATATGTTTATAAAGAACTAGTTGTGATAAACAAAATACGCTACACTACAATAATTCGATTCGGTCAGAACATTTTTTATAAATTCAAATTACGTAATATAAATACTATATACTTTGTCAATTTAGAGAACGAGATAATACAATGAGGAATTATCAATTGACTGCCAAGCAAAACATGGAGGACCGTAGTGGCGCAAACGACGGTTTGTGGGTTCGATTCCCACTTGAGGAAGATGGATATATTTTCTCATCACTTTTTTTTTTGCGCTGGCAATTAAGTAAAACGCGGCTTTGAGTTCTGCCACTCAACACGTAATGCCTCGAAACGGCGGAAAGCGAGGAAGGGAGTGTCTTAACACTAGGCTTCGCCGGTTCCTGCGGTACCTCTGCCTCTGGGTCAAAGCGTGAAGCTAAAAAAAATATTTTCAATTAGAATATTTTCTTTTCTTCAAATAATATTTTTCAAAAGCGATTTTCAAATCAATAACTTATAACAAAACATAGTCCAAAAATATTCTGCTATATCTCTCGGTAAAAATCCGTAGAAAAACACCTTGAAAAGATTTTCCTTATTTATACAGACGATACGAGTAAAACGAACATGTATATTAAACATTAAACTAAAGTATGTAATACAATTTCATACACATAACATAGTTACATACATACACATATAGTTATATGGATCGTTTAACATAATATATGTTAAAAAAATATTAACTTATATTGCTCAGTATCTACATTTTCCTTGAGACTGTTGTACACAAATGTAAATGTATGATATATTTTTATAAGATTTATATAAAAAGCTATACTTATAGTAAGTATAAAAAAATTAAATACTTCATCTAGTACGATATTAAAAAGGCTATTACAAAAAATTCAAATTATTTCGTATCACACAAATATTTCTCGATGCTAATGTACGAGCTCAAGTTAATGCAGCCGCGGTATCTTTACATTAGCGACCTTTGTAATCAGTTACATAATAGGACGGCGTGATAACAGTTCAAGACGGTCGCTAACAAAATTTTGTAATTATTTTGAACATATTTTAAATTAAACTAATGTAGAACAAATAATTAGTTTTACAAACAATCAATAAAATATCTGTGCTTAGAAAAGATACTTAAAGAAAATATACATAAAATTTAAACGCATCTTGCAGACCGTACAAGCTCTCTAGCGACCACTAAGTCGAAATTTGTATATGGTTTATATAACTTATTTTATAGCTAGCTTTCGTAGGAAAACTTTAGCAAATTACCGTTACCCAAAGGTCAATCGTTTGGCGAGAGAGAATGCTACTTTTATTTAATACCTATTACTATACAAAATAAATATAGATACTTAAAGAATTTCAAAGGTTCAAATCCAGCTGTGTTCTAATTTTTATATTTAGGTGTTTTTTCTATTTTAAGTGTGGATTAACACTTTAAAAAGCATTGAAATAATGAAAAAGAGAAAAGAAGAAGAAGTTTATATACCTACTTAATATTTTTTGCCGCCTTTCGTAATTATTATATATTATTTTTGTTATTATACATTTCATATTATTTGTGTTACTTATGTGCGGCTCTTGACAAGGGTTTAAATACTTATATTTTCTTTAAGTATTATTAGGACTATCTTTTCCACTCCTACACAGCTCCAAGAAGAAAGAAAATTAGCCAGCAATATAACAATTAATTAAAAAAACATAAAAGCACAAATTTAAAATTTTACGCATAAAATATAAGTATAAATACGCATATAATATATTTATTACAGATTAAAAAATATTTGCCCAAGAAGTTCCCCTGTTTAATCGTCAGTCTTATCTAAAGTTTAGAAAAAACATCTTTCCACAATATTCGGTTTGTTGTTGCAAGGTCTATTGAAATCATGACGCCAATAAAATAATGACCTAAGCTCAAAACACAGTGGCACGGATTACAAGAGTGGTCCATTTCCTAAAATAAATAATAGAACAAAAAAAAGATTAAATGAATTGACATTTCTTAAGTCGATATATGAAAACATTAAAAAATAAACTAAATTTACACACAATATGTGTTTAATTATATATAAGAAGTACAAGAAACTCGGAAACAAATATAACTAAAAGCGAGGAGAATATGAAAAGCTTATTAATTAAAAAAAAGGTTAAGCCAATTTTGCGAAAAACATTACTTTATTAGATCTACAGCTTCATGCGGCCGCCTTGGGCCATCGCGGATCTACGATCTAATCACTAATCTTAATACTAGCTGGAAGTTAAAAAAACACAGAAGTAGTCACAGTAGTATGAAAATTAGCGGAAACCGTGTTATGGCAAATATTTCTTCAATAATAATTCAATATTATTTGTCCTTAATCATATTCAATAGTATTTGAATATATAATATAAAAAGATTAATTAATCATCGTTTATCTGATTCAATTAAATGCTGTCGTGTCACTGTTAGCAAAAGTGCAAGTTTTATATAAAGTCCGATCAACAGATAAGTTATATTTAGGACGCCGTAACAGATACATCTAATCAAACATTACAAATATTGAGTTGCAATGATAAAATGAAATAAAATTACGAGCACATTTAACAGTTGAAGATAATTAAATAGCAAAGTCATTCGGTTCTCACTCGATTATATCACAATATAAATTATAATATCACAATATACTCGTAAATTTTAGCATAGATAACAAAAAGTAATAAATTAAAAAATAAAAACAATTTTTGAAAAGTGCACGAAAATTTTGGTATTTTAATAAATCATTTTTACATACAAGTAATTAATAATAATTAAAAACATTAAATTTAAATATTTTTTTATTTTTCAAAATATTTTTAAGATGCATCTAAAACATTATTCGTAATAGAAACCATATAAAATCAAGCCATTTCGCAGGACTATAATAAAGCGGTACGCGGAAAACGTGTTGGCATTTCCCGATACACCGCCTGAATGTGGGAGGGGGTTGATAATGCCCACTTCATTTCACATTCCATTGAGTGCTTCCCGAGTTTCATTAAGTCGCGCCTACATTTCCATCATAATTAAATTCTTTCAGTATTGGATTTTACCAGTGTGTATGATAAATAAATTTAATATATTTCAATGAAGATGTATGAGTCAAGAGATATTTCGTATTGTTATATATACAGATATACATAGAATAGTCAATTGTGTACATATATTTATAAAAAAATATTGAAAAAATATTGAAAAAAATTAAAAAGCTTATAAGTCCCGATCCCCATAAATTATAGTTTTTACCCCAGTATTGTAAGAAAGTTCCCAACAAACACAAAAAATATATTTTAAGTACTGAGAAGAAGTGAAAAATATTTGTTAATTTATACAATATATAAAATAGCTTTTATACTTAAGTGCCATTGTAAATCTTGGAATGGAAAGTAATAACCAAATAAGTGGTTAATTTATGTTGATTACTTGTACATAAAAGTAATCTTTTTTTTTCATTCTTACTTAACAGTGGCAAGCAGTATAAGATTTTAATGAAACAAGCGAGTGGTGCTGAGTTATATAATAGATTAGATTATTTATCTAATAAAATACTTGTACCACTACATTAATAAACTACTTTCTTTAGCTTAACGCTTTATCCTGTTCATGGCAGGGTAGGCAAAGGGAATTGCAGGAACCATATTAACCTAGTGTTAAAACACTCCATTACTTAGTCCCTGCTTTCTCCATTTTCGAGGCATTACGTGTTGAGTAGCGGAACTCAATACCGCGTTTTGCCTAGTTTCCTTAGCAAAGAAAATGGAAATAGAAAAATCCATCTTCAATGAGTAGGAATCGAACCCACAAACTGTCGCGTTTACAAACAGATGCTACGCCTCTGCACCACAACAGTTGTCAAACTTATTTTTAAGTTCATATAACTTTTATGTTAAAAATAGAAGATAGTATGAATACATTTGTCACAACTAAAAGAATATTAAATAAGCCTAAAGTAAAAAATAAATAGTGTGGATATAATTTGGATTATAAATTTGAATTGCGGCAATTAGATATTATATTTTTATACTACTCATAGAAAAGTTAGAAAATAATCTGCTTATATATAACTAAGAACAAACCAAGGAAGTAATGTCATGGCAACATTGTCTTATTTAATTATATTTAGTGCCAGTAGACAAGGTTGACAATAATATAATAGCATGTTGAAATAAATAATTCATAATATCAAAATCTTATCAAATTTTTAATTTAAAATCACTATAGTGTTAACAATAAAAAAACATAAGAAAGAGATAAGTAAATTGTCATTTCAGATTATTAGTATTTGGCAATGAAAAAGAAGTTATGCAATGCATAAATAATATCTACATTTTTCCTTATAGATAATAAAGTAATTTAAATATTGTTGTGATTGTAATTATGTTAACAATATTCTACAAATAGATCAAAGTCTCGAGTCATGTCAAAAAAAAATATAATGTGATGATTTCAAAATCATCACATTATTTCACTTTAGTTATAAAGCCTGGGTATGCTAATTTAGGTTAACTAATAAAACATACTCAAATAGAAATTTTATTTTAAAAATTAGTTGACTTTACGGTATGGAAACACATTGAAGTTTGTGTTTGGTTGTTATGGCAAATATGTAAATCTACTATTAATTAAAACTAATTTACTAATTTACTTAACAAGAAAATTCATGCAATGTTTAACACATTTATAGAGGATCATTGACAAAAACAGTAATGTCAATGAGTTAGCAAGTTTAAGACTTTGATTGGAGTTATGTACTCCAGTGAAAATTCATATTGATGAATATAGAAAAAGAAATAATGTTTATAAAAGTATGAAATAAACTGTTAGACACTAAATTAAGAACTTTTACTATTAAGATATTTATATTTAAGAGATTCCTTTCATTTCGAATAATAAAATAATTTAGGTTTTTTTGTATTTATAATAGTGTGGCAGAATCTCTGATGAAGCTTTGTCAACATTTTATATTCATCCTAATAGAAATTAATGTGTTTAATCATTAAAAGGTCTAGCCTTTAATCATCAATTATATTTATAAACATTTTAAAGGAAATCTGTGTGAATACAGAAATACATAATTATTGAAAAGAAGAATTGCTCGAAAAATTAAAATAATGAAATATAAAAAAATCTAAATATTTTAAAATTTAAGTTAAATAATTGATAAAGCTTATTAAAAACATAGATTTTGCTTAATAAGCAAATAATGACCCAATTTCGTCACTGCTTTGTTATATTGTATACAGTGATAATTTATTCATAAAAATTTATTTCAAATTAACTTAAGTTTGTAAAATAATTAAACAAAAATTTTATATAGAAAATAATAAACGTAATTAATACTCAAAAACTAACTACTTTTTGCATCAATTTAGGGGGAATGACGTGTGAAACTTAGTACTTCTACTTACCTCATCCAAAAATTTGGTGACATCGTACACTGAATTGTCAATGATAATAAACGCGTCGTCGCGAGAATTGTGGCTTTTCAGTTCTTCCCTGGTGAATAGTTTCATTTTATCGCTCATATTTTTAAATATTTAATTAATTTTATTATTTATACGTTCACGACGACGTCTCTACGCTGAGATTTAAAGTGATCTGCGAAGTGTCAAAACGTCAAATACACAGAATTACGTCGGGAAACTGTTTATGAATGTCATTTATCTTTATATCTTTACTGGCAATAATGTAAAGATAGTAAAAAAATTGAAATTAATATAAAAATGTGCCGTATCATGTAATTATAACAAAATACGACAGATACAATGTGTAGGTTATTTCTTTAACTTTTTTGTGTCATTTTTACAAAATTATTTTTCCCTCTTTCTTTAGCTTCACACTCCATATGTGCTTATTTTTAGGTGGGTATTATTAATATATTTATTTAATGGCCACAGGGTAAGATTAAGTCTAAAGGAACATGGCGTTAAAATATTCCATTCCTCGTTTTTCACACTGAGAGAGATATACAATCTCTTGAGTTGCTAAGCCCTATACATTTTAATTGAAATATAATAAGCCATACTTTAGTACTGATATCTTTGTTCTGTTTATTTATAAATATTTTTATAATGACACACATGGTGCAGTCAAAAACAGTCTGTGAAAATGTTAATCTTGGATGTAATTTTAAACACAGAAAGGAGCTTCTTTTCAATTGGTAAAACAAAGTACAAGACTATTATTGGACTGCTTTCATATGCTAAAGCATATGAAAGTTTTTACTTTATTTTGTATCATAAAAAAATATACACAATTATTGAAAGGAAAATTATTTATTTCATTCTAATAATAATATTTTGTGTCATATACACACAACTTATTAAAGAATTAGTATATAAATCTACTTAACTCTATGTCTACACTTCATATATTAAATTAAACCCTAATAGTAGTTGCCTCCTGTATTTCCTTCTTTTTGTGGGTACCATCGCAGAATGGCCTATTTTTTGTTTGTTTACAATTACATAGCCAATAATCTTTAGTTGTTTCAACTTGAAATCTGATGGGCCTGAAAATACAAGAAAGTGGAAGTGTTTTAGATAAAATTTAAATAATAAAAAAATTAAAATGCAGGAGAAGCGAATGCACAAAAATAACTTTCATGACGATACACTCCTGAAAGTTAAAATTAAAAGAAAATATTCAGTTTCACCTTTGAGTAATCTTCAAGTATACATCCCTATGTGTACCGTCGCAAAGTGGCTGTGATTTGGAACGGCCACAAAGACACCAACTGTATGTTTTTCCTGCTTGAAGTTGTACTTTAAAAGGCTTCCGATCATAGACAATGCCATTAGTATTTTGTTCATTAGCTGAATATACTTTTTCTAAGGGATTTTTGGGTATCTCTGGTTTAGGCGCTTTAGTCACATATGTTGCCTGAAACTAATTTTTTTTATTGAGTACATAATATTACATTGTTGACAATTTATTTTAAGGTTATGGTTTCAATAAACCAAACTCAAACTATTTTTATGTTTTCTTTATGTGGAAGTTTTAAGTCATTACTGTTATTATTATTATATTTTTCTTTTAGATTTAATAGTTTAATTATGTCTTACTTACTGATTGCATGCAATACCTAAGGGTAGTATATTTAACTTTTCTAGGGAACATTATTATTATGTTGATGCTTATCGTGTCAAAATACTATAGAATAGCAAATATTAGTACATGTATATTTTAATATATTAATGAAAATTGTAAATCTCAATGTAATAGTAATAAAACAAGATACGAAGTACTAGAAACCCTCAAGTGTCATATCACTTTGACAGTAGAGGTGTCAAACGTCAATTACAGCTGATTGCCACAGATTATAGTAAAATATAATTCAAAGAAAGCGAAATATCCCAAGTATAACCCGCGAATAGAGAAAGTAGAAAGTGACTTGTCCATGACACTGACGTCAACATTGTTGTCCTACCTATTCTCTTTAAGTTTATTTTGCTTACTTCAAACTCTTTTATTTCGCAAACACTTTGTTTTTATTTAATTTTAGTTTCAAAATCATGAAACGTTGCTAACTAATTATTAAAGTAATGTCTAGAATAAGGGTGATAGAGGCTAAAGTGCATAAAACACAAAAAGATTCTTTACAGAATTTGGAAATACGTAGAAACAAGTGTAATGAAGCCAACAAAAAGAAAAACGATGACTCAATATGTTACAAAGACGACGTGGAAAGTAGGTGATAAATTATTTATTTAAAAAATCTCTTTAATTGTATGATTTGTCTTTGAAGGTTATTTTCGAACACCTATTTAACAAAAGCTATATTTGTTTTTAGAGCAACAAATCAGTGAACTATTACACAAATTACCCAAATTAGACAAAATATTCGACGTTCACCGAAAGATAGGGGAAGGCACTTTCAGTTCAGTTTACTTGGGCTCGTTGAAACAACACGCGGGACTAAAAGAACCTGAAAAGCCTTGGTTCGCGATAAAACACTTGGTGCCCACAGCACATCCTGCTCGCATAGAGCATGAACTACGATGTCTTCAAGAGATGGGGTTAGTAATGCTCATTACTTGCATAATATCTCATATTAATTTTGATTCAGTCAGCCATTTTTAAGTAAATATTAAATGGTTTTTATTTTACAATATGTCATGTTATAGTATAATGATATTATTCTCAACTAACTATTATAAATCAGACCTTAATTTTTTTATGTGTTACTATATTATCCGTTCATGTATATAATCCAACTCAACTCATTTTATTGTTATGTAAAAAATACAAATAAAGAGTGTAAGACTACATTTGTCATTGTAAATATTTATTTTTTTACAGAGGAAAGCACAATGTGATAGGTGTGGAGCTGTGTTTACGCCATCTTGATACTATTGTTTTTGTGATGCCATATATACCTCATAGAAAATTTTCTGTAAGTATTTTCATACACTGTATTACAATTATAAATAATTACGAATACAAACATTGACCATACTCTTAAACCCAACTCAGGTGAAAATGTGAAAAGTTCAATATTATCGAAATGCTGATATCTTAGTTATGTGAATTTATTTTTTATTTATTTTTTAAAAGAAAGAAAACTAACTATACAAGTTTTGACTACTTTTGTACTCATTCACCATAAACTAAAAATATTGTCATTGTGTTTTTCATAATGAGTGACTTTCAAATAATAATCTTAATAATGATCATTTTATAGACAATGATTTGCTTAATTTAAAATATTTTATCAATTGATCTGATGACATGAATGACATTTTTTTTATTGTGGTCTTTACAAGTTTCCTACATGTTATATATAAATGGTAGATTTATATATAAATGGTCAATACTCAAATTGTATAAAAGGAAATAAGTCTTCACATATCTTCTTCACAATCTTCTACTCATACACATTCACATATACATATAAACACTTAAACTCTTACACATTTTTTTTAATTTTCCTTGTTCAGTATTACCTTTTTATATATTTTTTTCTTATATTTTCGATTGTTATTCTATATTATTTTTCTTTTTTTAAAGTTTCTATATAATTATTTGTTTACTTAACAGCTGGTACAATATGAAATGGTGACTTTTGAGGTGTGAATAGTGACACTGTTTCTTACTGATGCTGTTATTATCATTCTATACTAAAATTGGAAATAAATATTATTACAATTATTTTAAGCACAGCTTCTCAGTTTGATTTTCTCAAATGGAGATTAAGTCATTTAAATTTATACTGCAATATAAACACTGGTAACAAAGCAATATACCACATTGACTTCTACTAATCAACACATAATGTCTAAAAGTAGGGAAAGTAGTGTTCAAACACTAGTTTCTATCTATACTGCTGTGCGCATGTTTTGTCAAACTAAAAGAAAACTTCTGCATGCAGTAGGCTATTTTTTACTCTATTTTTTACTTTGTCACAATACTGTTTGTAAGTAATTAATTATTTCTATAATATTCTAGGAATATGTAGGCGACATGGACGCGGAGGAGGTTCGACAATATATGCGGGCTCTGATGGTGGCTCTCAAACATGTACACTCTTTTGGTGTTATACACAGAGATGTCAAGCCCAGCAACTTCTTGTATGATAGAGATAATAAAAGGTTATTAATTTTTTTTAACATTACAATTTTTTTTAAGTAAATATATATAAGTGAGTCTCTTAGTGTTCTAAAATATACTTTTGCTATATATATTTTGTTAATTTATCTATACATTGTTTTAGTTTAGCAATATGTTAATTGCCAACAGTTGATTTGTGAAATATTCTTTAAAATTACAACCTTATCTATATTTTAGATAACACAATATAAATGAATAAGGCTTTCATGGCTTCTGTCTAAAGCTGTCAATTGTACATATAGTGTATGCACGTGCAGGTACCTCTTAGTGGACTTCGGCCTGGCGCAGCGCGTGTGCGAGGAGCCCGCGCCGCCGCCCGCGCACTCCGCCGCCAAGAGGCCTCGCGACGAGGTACGGTACTACCCCCTTCTCCCCCTCCCCCTCAAACTATTATTGACATTAACACTTTCAAACAAACCAACAGTCCTGCTTTATAATACTCACATGTTCCTATTCTAGGAAGAGGGCTCCCCGGGTGCCAAGCGAGTAGCACTAGACCTGTCCCTGGGCACACGCGTCCCCGCCCCCGCGCCCGCCCGCGCCCCCGCTCCCGCCCCCGCGTCCTCCGCCTTCACGCCGCGCCGTCCGCCCAAGGTGCAGATACCGAGGCACAGCGTGCCGAAGGTAAGTATTTGTATTAAAAAAAAACGCTGCGGTCCCTGCATACCTCTTCTGCATTAGCCTCTTCATACATGCTCATACATTACAGACGCCCCCTCCGCCCGCGCACTCGCACGGCGGCCGCCCGCCCGCGAGCACGTGCGCGTGCGCGTGCGCCGGCGTGGGCGGCGTGTGCGCGCCCTGCATGGGGCGGGCGGCGGCGCGCGCGCCCCGCGCCGGCACGCAGGGCTTCCGGCCGCCCGAGGTGCTGCTGAAGAGCCCGCGGCAGGGCACGGCCGTGGACACGTGGGCGGCGGGCGTGGTGCTGGCCAGCGCGCTGGCGCGGCGCTACCCGCTGCTGCGCGCGCCCGACGACGCCGCCGCGCTCGCCGAGCTCGTGGACCTGCTCGGGAGCGCGCCCCTGCAGAGAGCCGCCGCCGCGCTCGGTGAGGCTCGCGGCTCGCTCGCTCTTGTGGCTGATAATCGAAACTATTCTCTGACTCCCTTAGGAGTTATTTAGAGTTAAAAGGCTGAAAAAAGGAAATTTCCAGATTTTTTTTGTGATTTATTTAAAATTTATTGATCTTTATATATAAACATAGATTAGGGTTTGAATAATATTTTTAGACTTATTACTTGTAAAAATATTTAATTGAACTGAAGTTAGATGAACTCTTCTCAAAGAAGACGTTTTGCGATGACTTCTATATCTCTGAACCAAACAGATATCATTAAAGTAATGTTAAATCTAGTAATTAAATAAAGGAATAAGCAAAATTTTTTTTTTCACAACATTACTCCAGTCTTTGCTTCCAACCACCATCGAGAAAATCCTAATATATAAATAATGTCAGGTCGCAGGCTAGTAACGTCATCGCACCGTCGCGGTATTTGTTTACGGAAGCTGGTAGCCCGACTGCGAGGTGTTCCTCTACCTACACCTACTGGTACCAGTAGCAGTACCAGTACCAGCAGTGCCGCTGCAGGAGGCCGGGACTCCACAGCGCAGTGTGCCCACTGTCGACTGCCGTTGGATAACTGTTTGTGCAGAGACGAGACTGTGCCGGTACAGTATATATTAATTTCGGTACTTGAATCGTTTTTAGATATAATTCTTGTTATTGTAATAGCGGAAATTGTTAACATTGTTTATATGTTTTTTTTGTGATAAATATCAATGTCATAAGATATTTTTTTGTTAGCGTGACTGTTCAATTTAATAAAACTGTTTAAATAGAAATAATTGTTGAAAAATATTTAATCAACTACAATATTGATGTATGGATAATACAGATGAAATATGAATCCAAAAACATTTCGTATTACCTAAATAATTTGAATAAAAATATTAATATTGAAGATCCCAAGTATTCCAAAGCTTTACTAATTTTCTAGAAACAATAGCCACCTAGACACAGCACTAACACGCGACGTTTCAGGCGGACACAATAACCCCGGGGGTCTCCATCGCGGGGTTCCCCGACTCGGCGTTCTCGCTGGCGGCGCGCCTCCTCGGACCCCGACCCGCGCACGCGCCTCTCCGCGCACGACGCGCTGCTGCACCCCTTCCTGGCGGAGTCCCCGGCGGGACCCGCAGTGACCTATGACCTTAGTACGGTGAGGTCGTTTTAGTTACCAAATGTAATACATCACTTGATAGTATAAAGAAATGTTTGATTACAAAGAATCTATACAATAATGGCATAGTTACACAGCATTGAACAGTGGAACTTGTAAACCTCAACTGCGTCCTCACAAGTAAACAATCTTATAAAACAGATGCTTGAATTCACATTTTTGACTTCTGACGATGTGATATTAAAATTAGATTAATTTATTTGTTTCTGGTGGTTAAAGTATAATGAACTTTATGTAAAAGTGATATAGGTTAACATAGCTTACCAGCAACAGTGCCTCCTTCTATTGAATGTTTTAATTGTACCATAAGAACAAGAGCAGATCAAGTTCAAACAATGACTGACCTTTCCATGTTTCACACAAATAATTTCAATGACTCAACAAAATCTGATATTTTGTAGATTTTTAGGTACTTTTGAATAAATAGTGTATTTTTATAATATATGCTAAAGCCAAATATGGCTGTGACCGTTTAAATCTCTATTGAGACTAATGCTACATGAAATGTTCTGTTTTAATAAATATTTACTATTAATTTAAGATGTTTCTTTGAAAAAAATACGACTTAAGTTCACTTGTCCATTTTTAAAATGAAAAGCGGAGAATATTGATGTGTCTTCAAAAATTCTCGCTACTTATTATTTATTCAAGCTACAGGTGCTTAGGCTTACTTGAATTTAAATTACATTTAGCAAGCATATTACCTATAGTTTCTTAGATAGTCAATAATATCAGTAATGTCAGTAATATTTAGTATTAGGTAAATGAGGCCAATGTCACTTGTAGGACTCCTTGCTGTTAGATTCATGCTCTCAGTTCCACTGTTATGCATTAAAATCTAATTATATATTTTATATATCTTTTGTCATTGATAATGTATTTTTGTTTTTATTTAAAACACTAACTGGCCTTTTTTTAATATATTAATTATAATAAACAAGAATATTCATATTTCAGCTAGAAGGCAACTTGTGCTTAACAGTATGAACTTTACTAAGTTTATTTATTTAATGTAAAGTTTGATTTAAAGTCTAACTTAAATAGTTCATGTTTTCATAAATCAGCTTTATTTTTTTTACCTTATTATAGTATTGTATTAAAAATTGTCAAAATGAAATAAATTAGTTATATAAAAAAGAACAAAGTATATAACCTCATACTTTTTTGAGTTTAAAATGAACTACTCTCCTGGTTTCTTTGTAATGTATCCACTTTATTATAATAATTTAGTTAAAAATATGTTTGTAATAAAATTGTGTAACATTTTTGAACTTGAAGTCATTGTTAATTAGTTATAAAACAGATCTCAGCTTATTTAAGTTATTAAGTACAAATATGATGTTTCAGAAGTGATTGGTCTTCTGCATTGTATCATGATTACTTCACATAGTGAATAAAATATGAAAATTTTTGTAAAATATTTATAATCGATGTTCTATTTTATGTAATCCTAAATTTGGAGTCGGCTAACTTTTATTTATCACCAAAGATTATTAATATACTTGCCATATTATATATTAATAAAGTAATTTATATTTAAAATATTATAAAATAAAACACATTGTGAAAAACCTTTTAATAATTAAGAAAAATTGCAAGACCAAATGTTGATTTAATAAATATTTGTTCTAAATTTATTAAACATTTCAGTTTTAAAGTAACTAAATATCAACTCCATAGAAATAAACAAAATGTAGTCATAATTGTATTATTTAAATATAGTTAGCCGTCTCTAATGTGAAATAGATTTTTCTTGTCTTATATGATGTTTGTGATCAGTCTAACTGAAAGTGCCTTGGGAATGTGTTCACTCGGATCTTGTTACCTTACTCTGCAATACATGTTGATACTAAAAATGCATTTTCATTGTATCCCATTCAAAAACAAAATGGTTCTAAATATAAAGAATTTATTAAAAGCAATCAAGCAGTCTTTCAACAAAATAAATAATATTGCCAATTAATAATTAAGTTACATTTATTTTACTTTAAAAATAAAATGTGAACATGTGTTGTTTCTTTTACGAACCACAGTTTTTGCATACCTGATTAAATAGTTCTTTTTTTATATACATAAGGTTGAAAAATAAGATTACTGAATATTTTCAATATTTATATTGTAAATAAGCTATGTAGTATTACTTAATTGAAAAATAAAATTGCATTTATGCAACTCTTCATAAGCTATTTTTTAAAGCACATACATTCTTTAAGGTCTTCATACTCAAACTGGTTATGATTCACTAAACAAAGTATTATTTTATTTTTAATGCAGATTGTTATTAGTAAGACTGTGTTTGTAGTTTCCACTTTTTTAACTTAAACTAAGTGCAACAAGCTTCATACAATGTAGGATCTGCTCACTGTACCTGTAAAATGTACTTAATATTTTATCACCAAAAGATCCTACTGCTTGGATTACGAACATCCTTAAAGGCACAACACTAGTTTTTCCAAAAGTTGGGGTTTTGTTGTAACCGTCTTTCGAAGTTCTGATACCAGGTGTGGAGAGTGTTCAAAGGAATATATGATACTCCTGGAGTGGGAGTCATCTGGTCTTGTGTTACAGAGAATGATGCCACAAAATTAACTAAGTTCTCTAACATTTTCTGCGCAAATGTAACATATGAATTTACTTGCTGTGCCTGAAAAAGAAATGTTTTGTTGGTTATTTTCATTAAAGTATTGTTATTAAAATAAATGTTTTTAAAACTAGTAGTACTTACTTCGGAATTAGGTAGAAGTTGAGCGTTTGCCTCTGGTTCTATAGAAATTCCGATTTGAGCATTATTACAAATTTGTTGTTGACCAAATGCACTCATAAACTTATTTTCACCTACAACAAAATTACTAGTAACATTCAACATACATTTGTACAAAAAACTTATTTATTTATCAAACATTCGTTAACTAAGCAAACTTACTAGATAACTCATGTAATTTTTTCAAATTCGAGATCTTAAATATAGCAGAGGGTTTAGCATTAGATATATGTCCTAAAGGTTGCCAATTCGGCGGCGCATTGGGGTCAGGCCAGCTCCAATAGACCACCGCCACCGTCCCCACCGGTAGCGGCGTCGCACCCGTCAGGAAAACCACCGCGTGATTAATGGAGTCCACGTCCAGAATAGTCGTGATCAAACTAGTCTCAGAAACAGGCGTAAAGTCCGTCTGAACCTGTAAATACAAAAGATTCTCATTCATAAATGTTAATATTTTTAAATGAAATCGTAAACATTGACTTTATTATCACTTACGAGTCTCCCCGACACAATCAAGCCAAATATATTAGTCATGACTGTTGAAAATAATAAAAAAAATAAGTTTATTTAACAGACTTCTTGTATCTTATTTAAGAATTTGGTTTAAATAAAGAAAAGCAACATATTATTCTAGAAAGAACTTCACATTTCGATGCAGTAATAATCCATCAATAAAGAAACTTCAAATTCAAATGACATTTAAGACAGGTGACAGATAAATAAATATTTTGTAATATTGGCTAAAACATTAAAATATATTTATTATAATTTTGTCAGCAATATTATATAACAGTGCCCAACTACTTTAAGAAATGAATTTCTTTATATTATTTAAATAAATTATATTTACTTAACATTGAAATATAAATGTTATGTAAATTAAGTGTGTAAAGTATAATTTGCATTACAAATTATCACACCTGAAATTTGTCTGCCACGGAGCAGCTCATCCACTGTAATGTAATACTAATAATGTGTTAATAACTCGATAATTATTCACTTGAAAATAAATACAACATATTCATTACTATTCTATTTAATAGATAACATGTTTTCAATAGTTCCATGTTAATTTTATAATTGTAGGTACTAAAAGGCTTTATATCAAGTTCCTTCTTTAAGCTTACAAAAATCATGACGCTACATTTTTAAAACTTTTTAATTAGCTTTTTTTTCCAAATTATTGCAAGTTTAAATTATTTGTTGAGGATATTTTATTATATTGTATTATTGTTTTATTTTGAGATTATTTTTTATTCACTTTTATGTTTTCTAAGCTCGGAGCAAGTACATAATTTAGAATATGTAATGTCAGTAGATTATTAAGAATAAGATTATTTTATATATTTTTAGTACTTACATTGATTTAATTTGTAAAGGCGTTGCGTGAGAACATTAATAGATTTTAAGACCTTGGTAAAACTGAAGAATGATAACAAAATGGAAAATTATGTATTGTAATTGTACATTTATAACTACAAAATAATATATTTTTTATTTTAAAAGTCGCAATAAATTCACTATGTTAATTATAAATTATTAATAACAAACAAATTCAACGTTACAATATCACGTGAACTTATAACTCAAGTCTAACAACATTATCAAGAAAAAAAAAGGAACAAATGAAATAAAGACGTATGAGCGGTAAAATTATTTATTGACTTACTTTTACTCAAACATAAAAATTAACAGCATCGTTTAATATAATATTTTTAAATATATAATAATTCAAATAAAACTGAAGCTTACAATATCTTTCAGACATACGCGTTAAGGACGCGGTATAAATATTTATCCAGGACGTAACAAAAACGATAACAAGTAGGTATATAAATTACATATTGTAGAGTTTTTTTCTATTACAATATTTTTTATGTATAAAGCATAAATGCAGTAAATAAATACAGAGAGCAGACGAGGGCGAGATATCAGATAAATACGTAGCGTGAGGAACGGACTGATAAGAAAGCAAATAGTAATAATTATAGAGATAAGGGTCAGTAGTGTGTCGAAGTCGACCGGGACTGACAGCTACAGTGGTCATTAAATAATTAACAAACATTTGCAATAAATATCACAATGGTGGCCAGCCCTACACTCTCCTGCCAGTGTGCCAGTCGCAGGTAAAACAGTAAACTAACTACTACATTACAATTATTACTTTGAAGTTCAACAATCTCTAACCACTGCCTGATATGAATGTTAAATACAACAAGTTGACTATAAAATATGACTCGAGTGGCAGTCTTTGAGAATCTTTCCAGTAATGTTAACACTAATTCATTAAATATCTCTATTTGGAAAGCTTTATGTAACAAGATACTAAATTATTTATTGTACTGGTTATTATTTATCTCTTATCAGCTTTATCAGCTCACCATTTGTTTATTCTCTCATGTATGGATAGTCAACATCTCGGAGGGGGACAAACGTCTCCTTGATAGACTGTGGTGTGGTCCAGCGCATTACATAATTGGGTCCTCCAGCCTTGTCATTGGTGCCAGACATGCGACCACCTCCAAATGGTTGCTGTCCCACTACAGATCCTGTTGATTTGTCATTAATATAGAAATTACCAGCTGTCATCTTAAGCTCTTCTAGAGCATATTCTAGGAATTTCTGGTCTGAAGCAAATACTGCTCCGGTTAATGCAAACTTAGTGGATGATCCCACAAGGGAAAGAGCTTTGTTGACATCACGGTCTTCGTAGACATAAATTGTGAGGACCGGCCCAAAGATCTCTTCAGCCATAAGTTTGTCATGAGGGTCTGTAGTCTCTATGATAGTGGGTTGAACAAAGTAACCCTTGCTGCCATCAAATTCACCACCTCCCAGGATCTTATTTTTTGGATTCTTTTTGGCATCTTTAATGTATCCAGTAATTCTATTGAAGGCTTTATCATCAATAACAGCTGCAGCAAACACCTTAAAATCAGTAGGGTCCCCAAACTTCAGCTTAGCACGCTCCTCCAAAAGACCTGCTTTAATGGGCTCATATAGGGACTTAGGCACATACATTCTGGAGCAAGCAGAGCACTTCTGTCCACAATATTCAAAAGCAGAGCGGATTGTAGATGTAACAACGGACTGTATATCAGCTGATGGGTGAATAAAGTGGTAGTTTTTGCCACCACATTCACCAATGAGCCTGGGGTAGTTCTTGTATATATCAAGGTTCTTACCAACTTCATTCCAAAGCCAGTTAAAAGTAGGTACTGATCCAGTGAAGTTAATACCTGACAAGTGTGGGGATTTAGTGATGGTGCGGCCAAATGTGGGGCCATCAGCTGGCACGAAGTTGACAATTCCGTCTGGAAGACCTGCCTCCCTCATAATGTTGAAGATACGCCAATTTGATAGAACAGCAGTGTCAGAAGGCTTCCACACCACTCCATTTCCCATCAGAGCTGGGGTGTATGCCAAGTTACCTCCAATGGCTGTAAAGTTGAATGGACTGATTGCAGCTATAAACCCATCCAGGCCTCTAAACCTAAGTGAGTTTCGTGTGACGTTTGGATTCTCAGAGATTGGTTGATATTTAGCATTCTCTTTCAAAAAGAAAACGTTAAAGCGGAAGAAGTCGATAAGCTCAGCGGCAGCGTCTATCTCGGCTTGCACGACCGTCTTGGACTGTCCCAGCATGGTGGCGGCGTTGAGGCGCTGGCGGTGCTCGCCAGCCATGAGGTCGGCCGCGCGCTGCCAGATGCGGATACGCTCGTCGAGCGGCGTGCGGTCCCAGCGGCGCTGCGCCTCGCTTGACACCTGGATCGCCTTCTGAATAGTTTTCTCGCTGGCATAGTAATACTTGGCGATCTTGCGGCCGTGGTCGTGCGGCATCACCTGGTACTGCGGCGCGCCTTCTTTAATGTTCTCATTGCCGATCACTATAGGCACTTCCTCGGTGACGGCAGAGGTTCGTTTCAGTTCGTTCATGAGTTCGGCGCGCTCGTTGCTGCCGGCGCGGTACCCGAGTACCGGCTCATTCTGGATGCCGAAGTCTTGGAACTTTGGTAGTTCGACGACGCTGGACGCGCAGCGCTCCATGGAGCGGGCGCGGAGCGCGACCCTCGCACACACTGTAGACATCATCCTGATTGTGTTGTCTTCTTGTATATAATGACGCGAACGTATATTATCCTAAGTCGTTACTTTACAATATCCGAGTTGACCTAGGCAGGCGCTTGTTACGTAAATGTCGGGCGCGACGCGTCTCGTCGCTAGTCTCACGGCTCACTGCAGCAGGTCGCGGCGGAAAAGTACGCAAATCGCAATTCGCTTTGGCAGCGGCGAGCGACGTAACACCGGTGACCTTCACCAAATCACATTTTAGTGATCCAAACAGGTTAATTTTTGTGTAGCTATTACGGCGACAGACTCAGTCAGACATCTTATGTCACACTGGTCACTTCTGGACGTTCCGGAGGAAAATTTCCTTCAGTTTGTTGTTTGCAAACCGGACGGTCCACAATTGGTCGCCGACGAGATCTGAGTACAATTTTTTTTGTTAACAATAGAAGAAAACATACAAATCTGCATAATGTGCATGCTCTCTGGATTTTTAAAACTCAGCTGATGGAGCATAGACAGTTAAGGTTAGATGTCACTGGCGCGACATTTGGTCTAGTAAGATTTTAACATTTTGTTATATCTGAGTTGGATAATATAATGTAATAATATAATAATAAACATTTATTAGCAAAAAGGACCCTCGTATAAAAAATTAAAATATATTTACGGACATTATTAGCTACAAAGTTTTCAAAATTTTACAACGTATCAACGAGACCGTACCTTAACGTGTAGTAGTGATTTTGTAGTGGCGGCGCGAGTCCCCGGCGCCGCGCATATTCGAATTGGATTGACCCACATCCACATGCACCTCACTATGCAGGGCGCCCGGCGCACGCGTAGGAGCCTACAGAAAGGCTGTGGGATGGGGGATGGGGGTAACTAAGCCACTGTAACAGTGTAATACACATTATAGTTACAGTATATCTAAAGGAAGCATGTTCACTTCAATAGTCAGTCGTATTGTTCAATATTTTGAGGAAATTATAATTATAGTCTCATAGATCTTTAAAATAGTGTAATAGGCAAGTGTTTATATGGAAACTTAGCTAAGGCATAGTTCTATTTTTAAATAATATACACAATAAAAAAAAACATTATGAAGATTTTTTGAAGATTTCGATGAAGATTATATTTTTCTATGATCTGTATTAATTATATGAGTAATATAATACTGTAGGGTTGGAAAATTTACGTTATTACAAAACTGAAGAAAAAATATAAAATCTAATTGGACAATTATCTGACGAGCTTTATTAGACTTTTTAATTTGCATAATAATAATGATTTATCACGCAGAATTTATTATCCATTTATAATTATTTTTAATAAAATGATATATATATATATATATTTTAAATCCTTACATGTCGAAGTTAATTATTAAAACTATATACTTTTAAGACAGTAAGTGCAGTGTCATGTCATGACGTCACATGTGTCACACCTGACATTAAACAAATAGGATTTATTTGAACATTACTTCAGCACATATTACTCTATTGTTATATTTAAGGTCAGCATTTACTCCTAATGCTTACTTCAGTATAATTACTGAAGTTGTTAGTTTTAACATCTTACGCAAGCTGCTTTATTATATAGAGTACTAGTGTTTGTGTTCTTCAATATACTAGTGTTTCTATTAATATACAATAATAACTTTGATATCTCATTATAGTAATACTAAGAGCTATAATGAATGCAGACGTCGTTAAGTTGTTGATCTAAAACTATATACACTATTAACATTGTTTGTATTTATTTTCTTTAAAAAATTTAAGACTCATGGAATACTTTTTATCTTAATTTCACTTCACACATATAGATATATATTTCTCAAGCTCCAATAGAAGGAAAAAAAATGGAAAGGGAAAGGAGTATATATATAAAAAACAACCATCTGTATACGTGTACATTTTATTGCCGTCCCAGCATCAGCGACGTGTTCGCTACAACACTCTTGAGTATTCCAGAGCTTCTCAAACTCGTGCCAGCCGCGGCCCTCCGTCCCCGCAGCCCCACACAGCGCATGTCGACTGTATAACGTAAACTAGAGTAAACTAAACAATAGGCATTGGCAAGTGTAAGCGTCGTGTCGCCGTAACAATAATATGACACTAGACCGGCCACACTCCGCTCTCCGCTCTCCGCTCTCCTGTACCGAGTGAAGCTAACTTAGTAAATGCTGCGTCGCCAGGCCGTCGAACGTCCAACTCGATTTACAATACAATATAAAAGTATAAAAATAACATTAAATCATTACAGCATTGTGAACGAGACAGAGACGAGTCAGATTGTTTATATATATAGTTCAAATAAGCTAAGGAAACGGACGCACCCGCAAGTCGGTAAGCACCTGGCAACACTAACCTAACTAACGTATAAGGCAATATAAACATTACAATCACATTAAATGTATTTAACCTAGCGATTACAAAGACACGGACCTACACTAAGACGGATCACGTCATATATATCACTATATTCATATTTGTATTGTATAAAACGTGTAAACTGGCAATAATTTTTCATATAAACATTTCAGGAATGAATCAATGAATCATGGAATGATAGACCGTACAGCTGGCAACACCGCATGGAATACATTGATAATATGTCATACAATTATCATAAAATACAATTTGTTAAATAATCTCACAATTATACAAAGTTATAATATAATAATAATCCTTTATTATTACACCGATTACATGCAATTTGTATTTCTCCATAGTAAAGCCATTTAAAATTATACAATCATATTAAATAAAAAAAAGTTAACAATTTTTAGATTCTAATTCTATGACTTCATACATCTCTTAACATAATAAAAGTAACATAGTACATAAGCAAAATAATAAATCACATACAAAACTTCTAGCCTATTCGGTGTTGCCAGCTCAATTAAAATGCAATCACAAAATAGTCCCAATGTAAAATTTCCAATATATATATATATATATATATATATATATATATATATATATATATATATATATATATATATATATATATATATATATATATATATATATATATATATATATATATATATATATATATATATATATATATATATATAATATCATAATATATAGTATAGTTCGCATATGTATTATCTAATCAGTCAAGCTAATTAACTCGTTAAGTACTTAGATATGACTTGCTTACTTGAGCAGAGCTTAACTTACTTCCTTTTGGCATTATGTCGCTTCTATAGTATACTATATACTAACGTACATACATCATATGTGGTCACTTGAAATAAGTTTTGTTTCATATTTAATTTAAATAATTTTGATATTTAGGAAATTTGTTTTTTAATGTCTGTTGATATGTGTTTTACTTTCAGTGTCTAATTCTCAAGTATTTCCTGTGAAAAATACAGATTAATAAATACTTTTCACAAAAAAAGTTTAAGTTTTTTAAATCTCATGTCAAGCAACCACTTATTATGCTACAAATCTATTTTAATGAATAAGACAATATAAAAATTGAATATTATTACAAAAATATGGTATTTCCGATCTAAAAAGACAGCAACGATTATTATTATAAGACTTTGTTTTTATCGAAAATCGATTGTAATGAATCGGTAATCAAAGTTCTTTAAAAAATAATCGAATAGAATCGAATCGACATTTCGTTTGGAAGACTGCAGTAAAACTAAGTGAGAGTTCAAACTCTATGCATACTGTCAAGGTAATAACATGTCCTCCTTATAAATGTAAAAGTTAATCTAACATTACAATATTATTACAAACAGTGTGATTAATATCAAGTATTGTATTTAATTACATTAAATGATTTGGTTTTAAATATTTTCTTGTTTTTTTTTTACTTTTAACATAGTCTATAGCAAGCGACTAGATTTCTATATACTCGCTTTCATATTAATAATTTATTTGTCGTCGTGCAACGATCGTTTTGTAATTTTAGTTTCACAGAGCACTTTTCACACACTAATAATTATAAAGGATTTTTAATTTCTGTTGTCTTTATGTATATTTCTGTCAAAATAACAGTTGCACGACGACAATGTACTCCTATACTAAAGCCATATTATATTAATTACAAAAAAAAAGAGCAAGACTCATATCTTCATCTCATTTGGTACTGTATGATGTAGATGTCATATATATGTATATGTCTATGTACTCATATACATACTCACATGTATGTATATCTACAACATATATACCATTACATTTTTTAAATTTAATTACTATTTTGTATATCTTTAAATTCATATTAACAAGCAATTATAATGGAATACAGTACTTTACAACTAATTTAAAAATAAATATATTACAAAAAGCCGATTATATATATAAGCTAATATTTCATATGTCATAATCTGACAGGTGGTGTCACTAGTGCATCCCGAGTCGAACGAAATAACAGAAAATTTTACAATTTTAATTCCACTATTGAAAGTTAAACCAGAAGCATAAAATTACCACTACCACATGTTTTACATTTTGTATGTTACACACAACTGTCCATAATACGATGACACAAATGAGAAAAAAGCTATTCCTCCCACTCAAAGTTAAGTTAAACTATAGAAGTCTATATATAAAATTCATGACAAAATTCTTGGACAGGCAGGCAGTGACACGTTGGTACCAGTACATACACTGTAGCAGTTCTACACAGTTACATATTCTACATAGCGACATAGTGTATGTCAGTTCTACCAGCAGGCAGTAGAGCAGGACTGCTAGGCGTCAGATATTCTTCTCCATGGTTCAGATATTCCTTCCCACGGTTCACATACTCTTCTCCACGGTTCCGCCTGTTCTCCTGCGGTTCAGAACAGCAGGTCGGTGGCGTGCGTCCTGGCCTCGCTCCAGGAGCGCGCGCTGGCGGCCGCGCACGGGCGGACGTCCCCCTCCACCTCCTCCTCCCCCCCGAGCTCCCCCTCCACCCCGCCCTCCCTCTCCACTTCCTCTTGCGACGTCGGTTCGTTGACCTCGGATTCTGGAAGTCAAAAAAAGAAATTATATTCAAAATAAGAATAAACGATTCGTTTGTGGAACGTCAAATAATTTATTTAATTTACGACGATTCGCTAAAGTTGAAGCATCAGACCTGAGAAGAACCAGCGCGAGAAACTCTGCGGGACTTCGAAAGGTTCTTTCTCTCTCTTTTTTTTATTCGCTAAAAATTTACAATTTCACAAATATTATCAGTGACAATGATACTCTTGAAATAGACTGAAGCGAGCATTTCATTCCCAGATCGTATTATTATTTAATAATCATTAATATAAACTCTCATTATGACGCGTAGCGACCACTTGTAAGCGCGATGCTTTGTGGGTTCGATTCCCACTCGGAGAAAAATGGGACTTTCAATTTCCATACAATCCCGCCACTCCACACGCAATGCTTCGAAGCGGAAAGCACCGACTAAGCAACGGAGTGTCTCAACACTAGGTTCCCCTGGTTCCTGCAGTGCCCTCTATGCCATGCCTACCCTGTCATGTGCAGGATAAAGCGTATAACTAAAAAAATATATGTATATATATAATATATAACACATAGTACAAGTAAAAGTACGTGCCTTTAGCGTCTCCGTCGCGTCTCCGCGTGAGGCCCAGCTGGAACGAGTCCGCGCACGTCTTGCTGGGCGTGTACCTCCCCAGCGACGCCGACACTGCGCACCACAACACTTACATACTTATAAACTTGCCACAATATACATACACTTAAGGAACAAGTACACACAGAGCGTATAGTGCTATATACAGTGAGTGAAAAGTCATATAAGAGTATTAAAAAAGGAAATTATCTTTATACTATGTCGTAAAAAAGACCATGTTTTTTTTAAAAAAAGTTTAGCAAAACTAGCTATCTACTTGTATACGTAATTAAATAATATTTATTTAGCTTTTGTTTATATATAGTTGTTAAATAAAAAACATATAGCTACATTTGCAGTAGAATATCAATATAGAAGTTCTCTGAATTCTCCGCTCTCCAACCGAATTGGACACACCGAAGTGTTAAGTAGCGCAATTAAACGCCGAAATTTGTCTCGTCAGTATAACAAATATATTAATTATTGTCATTTATATTATTATTTATATTAATTCTTCCAAGGAATCGAACCATGAACCACCGCAAAGAACCACGAAGAAATTTAATCGAAACAAGTCAGCCAATAGATAACACTCTATATAAATATTATACAACATAGCATTATATGTAACATATAAAACATTATGTAATCATTAACAATTAACCTAGGCGATAACCTCCTTAGGTCTTATCATAATTAATTTAAATAGTTATTAATTTTAAGTACATTAGTTGCATTTACGAAGACACTGATAAAAAAATTACAAATAAACATACAAAGATAATCGAAAATGATTACTTTTTATTTATCGTGTTAGATAATCTTATTTAATAAACACTTTAAGAACACACCGCCGATGTACAAGTTAAGTGAGTTGAGTAGTATAAAAGTATTTTAAGTATTTTAACTGAACTGAAGGCTCTATGTTTTTAAATCATCAAAATAACTAATTAAATTTATTACCTACCCAATATTGTATTTAAAATAATTTTAAAATAAATATGATATATATATATATATATATATATATATATATATATATATATATATATATATATATATATATATATATATATATATATATATTATTTTAAATTTATTTTAATAAAATCGAGTGATAATCGATGTATAGCCGTAATAATAAAGAATCGATATACCTATAAATTCATAATTTATCGACATTCGTATGTAGTATAGAACATGAGCCAAATATGTTCTCTGTTAAACTTACACTAATTTATGGTGCAAAATTAAAAACTGTAACTCGATATTTACTATTAAAGGAAAATACTTCGCAATACACCTCGTATATAGCAGGCTGGACGTCAATCGTCATGAACATCATGATGCACTCTTCGAATTTCGAAAAGAACGGCTACTATTTCCAATCAACAGGACATTTAAAGATACCATCTAGGCTTAGCTACAAAGAATTATCCTATACATACATCATATATAATCAGCTCTTTAAGGTACCAAAAAAAACGGTACATACCAACTAATCGAAACGCGCGAGATTAGAACCCTCACTTGTACGTACCATTGGTCACATAATAAATAGACCACATTATCTCTAGACGTGTGATTGTACGGAATGTTAACAATAGGGGTCGCTGATAAAGCGGACCGCTTATATCGAGGTCACAGACGCGCATAACTCGTGTACGATAAAGCAAATTAATACAAATAATAATTACAAGTAATTATTTAATTATCGTTTATGTTTACTCGATACTCGATTGACATGGGGAAATAATCGATTTAGGAAAAAGAAAAAAAAATAAAAAAATAAAATAAAAATTGGTAGATCTAGCTAATTACATAAGCAAATAAAAAACAAAATAACACGCCAATTTTACAGTTTCATAGCACATTTCCAAAAAAAATGTAATTTTAAGTCATATACTAAAGTACTAGTAGTAGAATAATAATAGTGTAGTGTCATAATTCACCGCATTATGTCAAACAAAAGTCTCCTGCGATCGTGGCGGAGAGGGCGGAGGCGGCGGAGGGAAAGCGGGAGGCACGCGGAGAGCTCTCCGCACTCGCGGCACCAATTTGAGTATACCTTCGCAACCATATTTGTTACGTACTTTGACAATTAACCGACTCTAAGACCTCAAGTATTATAATAATACTCTTCCCTTAAGAAATGATATGTCACTAAAACGTTAAGTTAAAAAGGCCTTTTTTAAATGACCCGCCGCCGATAACGAGAACCGCCCTATAAATAACTATGCCTATGCGTAAAACAATTTTAATAATAATAGTCTATACCTTTATAATGTAATATTATTGATTTATTTTGTAGTATTTATAACGAAAAAAGCTATTTATTTGCGTTATTGACGATGACATATATATGTATGTTACGTCATGACTCTCAGCATGTTTAATTCGAACTAATATTTTAACCGCGTTCAAAAAGAAAATTCCCTAAAAAAATATTTCTCTAAAATTGACCTAAACGCTAACTGACTAACTTACTAACTGAACACAACATCTTCATAATTTTTTTGGAACTTTTACTAATATTTAATGTTATTTATATATATCTAAGTAGTCCGTTATCTTCAATAAATAACGTATATAATATAAGGGGTTGTCCATTAATCACGTGAGGATTGAAAGGGGGGGGAGGGGTTTGATAAAAATCACGAAAATAACACAAGGGGGAGGGGGGGGGGGGGGGGGGGTGATGTGTCGTAAGTTATCTCGTGTATTTATTTTTTCGTCTAACGCGCGATTTTTAAACAAATATTAAGCAACCTGGTGTAGACATTTTTATTATGGTCCTTAATTTCAGAATAAAATAAGATTATAGTTTTTTTTTTTTTTTTTTTTTTTTTTTTTTTTTTTATAGCTTCACGCTTTATCCCGCACATGGCAGGGTAGGCAGAGGGAACTGCAGGAACCATAACAACCTAGTGTTAAGACACTCCGTTACTTAGTCCCTGCTTACTCCGTCCCCACTTTCCGCCGTTTTCGAGGCATTGCGTGTTGAGTGGCGGAACTCAACGCCGCGCTTTGCCTTAGATGCCAGAGCGAAGAAAATGGAAATAGAAAAATCCATCTTCTCCGACTGGGGATCGAACCCAGTAACCGTCGCGTTACAGGCAGACGTTGCGCCTCTGCGCCACGACGGTCTATTATACCTGTATTTAAATTAAGATAATATTCAGAAAATTTTAAGATTCGTTGTAGGTACTAAAAATACACGTGATGTTGAGAAGGGGGAGGGGTGGTGGTCTTAAACCTCACTACGTATCACCAATGGGGGAGGGGGGGTTAAAAAATGCTAAAAAAAGATCACGTGATTAATGGACAACCCCTAATAATATTAACATATGTTTGTAGTATAAACATATATTAATATATAGGTATACATATATGTTGAGATGCGGTCTCGATATAAAACGTCTCGCTTCGTCTTTTCACCGAAACAGGGAAAATGAAAATTTATCCCCCCGAGTGGGAATCGAACCCACAGCCGTCGTCACAGACGCTGTGCCGTTGCATCACAAGATCTCTATTTAGTACTAAAACTCTTTTAATATATTTATTTGTCACATACTATATGTAATCATATAATATATCCTAATATGTTAATGTTCTAATTATAATTGACTTTGAATATGACAATCTATATTTAATATTATATATATTCAATTAAATACATGATAAGATGTACTGAAATTAAAAAAAAAACAGACAGTACAGACAATATATTTCTTAGTAACAATATTAATCGTATACAAATAAAAGTCCTTACCAATATGTGTATTGGCGGCGAGCGGGGCCAACAACGCGGGTTGGGCGAGTGGCGCTTCTCCATTAGTTTCGGTGGGCGTAGAACTTGCATTGGTGTTGGTAGTGGTGTTGGTTGTGGTATTGGTATTGGCATTGGCATTAACGTTGGCGCTGGCTTGAACAGGCGATCCGTCTTCACATAACGATATTTCGGATGGATACTCGAAGGTACGCGTTAAGGAGTCGTCGAACTGGAGCTTCAACTGAAATTGGTTTAGTTGCAGTTTTTATTTAATTGTATTGAAATAACAGGTAGATAGCAGGGTGTTCTATAACTAAAAAAAATAGCTAAAGTATTAATTATTACAAGTAGTTTATTTTCCTGGTCCGGTAGCCTAACACTTTAGCCCGCTAGAACCACGGAAACCTAGTGTTAAGACAATCCACTCTTAAATAATTTGTCTTGACTGGCAGATCTCAACGCGGCGCTTGCCTAGTTGCCAGATTATAAAAACGGAAATGGAATAATCCATCCTCCCCTAGTAGGAATCGAACCCACAAACTGTCGCGTTAACAGGTAGACGCAGTGCGTCTGCGCCACGACAGTTATATAAATTTTTTTTCTAGCTTAACTGCAAGAATCATAGAATAGTATAGTTAAGACAGTTTATTGCTTCATCCCTGCTTTTCACTTTATTCGAGGCATTGAGAGTTGAGTGGCGGAACTCAACGCCGCATTTTGCCTAATTGTCAAGGGCGAAGAAAATGAAAACAGGCAGAAAAAAAATTAAAATCGAAATAGAGGGTCGTGTTAACAGGCAGATACTACACCTTAGCGCCGCGACGGTCCTCACATATGAATATATGCATACATATATTATATTTAGATACATATATTATATACAGACAGCGTAGGGCACAGTAATTAATACATAATCAAACATTCACACGGTGTAGTATAACGAGGGGCGGGGGCGGCCGCGGTCGCGGGTCAGCGCTCTCACAATTTAAGTTCACTCGACAAGTCAACACCGGCCTCGCGTACAGTGTTACAAACTTAGATTGCCTTTGCTGGTCTCTAGAGATTTAAGGTTTTAGAACCGCCCTGTTATTTACTTAGCAATGGTTTGTGTGTTAGCAATATTGAAGTCTAAACTGATGTAATTTACTTTTTTTTTATAGTATAGGTGACAAACGAGCTGACAGATCACCTGATGGTAAGTGAATACTGCCGCCCATGGACATTTGCAACACCACAAAATGCAGGCCTTTTAAATGGGAATACGTTCTTTTCTTGAAGGTCTGAAGGTCGTATCTGTCCGGAAATACCGCATGTGGCAACTCATTCCACAATTTTGTGGTGCGGGGCACAAAATTTCTGCCAAAACGCATAGTAGTGCTCTGCCAACTGTCAAGGTGGTGGGGGGTGCTGCATAGTGTTTACTATTTTATTGTGTTTACATTGTTTATTCCTTTAATATGGACATATTTAGGCATGTGCCTTACTAATAAATAAATATATAAGTTTTTTTTTTAATTTTCTTTACGTTTGCATTCTTATCATAATATATTGAGATGAGATGAGATTTTGGTATAGAATTTTGCTTTTTATACCGTTTTTAATATTTATTAATGAAAAATATAGCCAATGTTCGAAATTGAACAGCTCAATTATAATTGATCCAAAAAAGAAAGTTTCCATCTCTAAAAAGTGTTAACGCGGACAACTGTTGTTTAAATCTTATGTTATTAAAATAAGTCAATGGACGACTATCCACGGCGCTTTCGACTAAGACACTAAAACTTCTCACGTCCGTCTGTCAGTGAACCGAAAACTATTAAAGTTTAAGTACTCTGTTAATATTACATGTTAAAGTAAAATTACCTGTTAGGCGTTACATTTAATGATGTAATAAAACCATATGTTAATTTTCTCGCTTCGTCCATTTAATAGACTTACAAAAAAGCTAATTACTTAAAAGAAAACATTTCTAAAATGGTCATATATATATATATATATATATATATATATATATATATATATATATATATATATATATATATATATATATATATATATATATATATATATATATATATATATATATATATATATATATATATATATATATATATATATATATATATATATATATATATATATATATATATATATATATATATATATATATATAATATATATATATATATATATATATAGAGTTTATTACGGAAACTTTGCGTACATATTAATCACAAGTGGCATTTGGGGACCACCTTAGTTAATTATAAAATGAGCTAAAGTTTGCATATCAAACACAACGTCTAACCAAACTATTTAAAGTTTGTATTAGAGAAGTCCATACAAATAATATTATTGATACAACTAAATGTGTTATGTAGTGAACGAAAATCCTGGACCAAAGTCTTAAGTTAGGCTTACTAAACTTAAGGGTATTCAAGCGACAGTACGAGTCAATTGTTCTTAATTTGACACTAAAAGCTATATATGTATAATAATTAAATTAAATGAACAGTATATATATAGTTATTACAGACCTTGGCCACTCGATCTTTCGTAGCTTTGGTGGGCTTGGCCGCCATAGAGGACTTGCCGTTGATCAGTATATTGTCGTTCACAAATCGCACGCTGAGCGGCGACGGCGGCCTCGTGTCCTCTTCCTCCGATTCCGAATCCGCTGCTAGCGCCTCCGGTCGCAGTACTACGATACCGGCCTCACCGGCCTGAAATGCAATAAAAACCAGATTAACAAGTACACTTTAAAAAAATATATATTTTTCCGTCTAAAATCAAGCATGATTTATCGTTGCGTTTATCGGAATACGTTTTTGCGCCACGATGGTCTACATTTCTTTGTAGTTAAAAGAGTCCAACAATAAAATTGACGTTCTAGCATTTTGTTTTACGGAACCTACCGCCAACTTAGGTCTTGGTCTTGTTAAGACAAAAATTTAAGGAAATAAATATAATGACCGTTGCATCACAGTATATCTTTGATAATTTAATGTATGTAAAAAAAATATTAACGATTTTATACAAGAAACAGGCATAAACTTACCGCGCCTGTAACTAGACTAAATCGCATCCGCAATTCTTTTATGGGACAGTCTGTGTGCTTCTACAATAGGATCCCAGAAAACGTCCAAGTTTGTTCTATATCACAATTTAAAAAAGTTGTGAAACAACGTTTGTGTGTTAAAGGTTATTACCATATTAATGATTTCGTAAATGATAACACACCTTGGGAATGAAATGCTCGCTCCAGTCTAGTTCAAGAGTATCGTTGTCAATAATAGGAATTGTGAAATTGTAAATATCTAGAAGATTAAAAAAATAAAAATAAAGCAGATCAAGTCCCGCTGAGTTTCTTACGCCGGTTC
>JAZFAU010000032.1:582500-764609 GCA_037178615.1 Dione vanillae
AAAAACGTATATAGGAAAGGTACATATATTAGAATCTCTTTAAAAAAGATTTGACTCAGATGATAAAGATTATAACAGGGATGAAATTATGTCAATCAGAGCTGTTACATGCAGTAGATGGTCCGTATTAAAAGGAAACTATTCTACTCCTTAGGTCATTTCATGCAATTACGCAGTAACTGTCCAAATTCACTCGAAATGTGTGTTTCGATGTTAATATTTAAAGTAAACTCCAACCACTTCTGGTTTCAAATAACGACGATATACTTATATCATCATATATGTGTAATATATATTATATCAACATATATATGTACTATATAAAATAATTTCAATACGTATAAAGACAAGGACACACTATCTCTTGGTAAACGGATCTGGGCATACAATTCCCAAAGCATTATTAAATTTTCGTACCTTCTGATCAACGTAGGGTTAAATTGGATCATATTATATTACAGACAAATACTTCGAATATTCGGATCCAGAGAGCTCAATTTCACAAAAGACTGAGTTAATAAATACAATTTACTATTATTCATGACGTGTGAAACTATTTTTTGCCTTCTCCATGTCTTATAGCACGTGTGTGTGTACTTTTTTTTGTTGTTTAAAATGTTTAAAGAGCCATGATTGAATATAAAGCTTATCAAATAATTTAAATGTTTTAATACACTACTATGGAACAACATTTAGGTCACCTGATGGTAAGTGGTCACCGCCCCCCTCGACCCCGTGGAACACCAGAGAAGGCGCGTTTTAAGTACAGATAGACGCGCTTTTATACATATACAAGTATGTTATAACGTAATAAATATTTTGTAGTATTACAGAAAAATCAGCGAATTTTAGACGACTTTCCTACTGTGAATTTTGAGGCAGTATGCTAGGTGGAAGAAGAGATAAAGCAGAATCTCTGAAAGTATTTCTTTTAATTCTACGTCCATCACATTTTTAATATAAAGCGTTAATATTTGCTTTAGTCAATTACAAAATTAGTACTGCTAATTATTTCAAGGTCGAGCGATTATAAAATAATCAATATAAATTAAAAACAAACTACGATAACGATAATATGTATACAAAAAACTATAGTACGATAAAAGAATTTAAATAAAAAAATCTGTACGTCATACGAAACAAGTAAAATGCAATGAAGGACTCCATATGTTACATATGGTTAAGATTCTTAACAAAATATATATACACATATATAAATTTCAAAGAACTTTCTACTGATATCCAATAGAGCTTTTAACATAATATATGTTAAGTTCAAAGAAAACTTACCCTAATGAGAAAGACGGGTCCATTGTCCATTATATCGTTATTCGTTTGATATATAAGAGCGTTTCGTAATTATATCGGACACGTCGGCCTCGTAGCCCTCTTGGCTCGACATATTTGCGCGATGGACTTTATCACGGCTTAGCGAAGCGATAATCCTCGTTATTTCGATTATAAAAACGTATTAACGATAAGATTCGTTTGAGTTACGTATATTATTTATATACCTAGTTGTGGCATATTTGGAATAGGTTTTTCCGCTTTCAAATGCCCCTGAAAAATCTTAAATTGCATATAAAATTCGGAATTAAGCAAGGAAGTTGTCAATGTAGATTTTTAAGGTATTATATTGTAGTATAAATATAAGAAATAACGAAGGTATTATTATAATTAGATGCGGTTTGGACGATTACGATTGGAATTCACTTTCGGAGACATTAGTATGGTAATTGATTAAGTAATATAGGCATAGATAAGTTTTGCTAATAATCGTTTAACCTATTAACATAGAAGTTTGACAGTTAATTTAAGTAATAATATGTGTGTCGTAATTAATAATAAAAATTTTGTTGCCTGTATAGTAATTAAAGGAAAGTCATCGTTTTGCTCTTTTAAAAACGGGCACACTGCAGTCTGCATGTAGCAGGATAAAGGAAACTTCTTTCTAAATGCAACCCTTAAGACACTATTTCTACTTTCCATTGTACCTCTGCAACATCACATTTTCTTACAATATCATTTATTAAATGATTTATTCCCTCGAGTGAGATCGAACCCATAACGATCGCTGTCACAGTCAGACGCTGCGTCAAAGGCCTTATTTTGTTATTGTTACCTTTGTAATAACTAATAAAATAGAATATTTTGTAATTGAACATATCTTATTATAAAGTATATATATTGTTAAAATAATTAAGTAGATTTATGCCATAAATAAACCCCCATTACTCGAAATTTCAACGCTCTTTTAGTTGCAATAATCAGTGAGTCCGCTATGTCTCAAACATGGCTATGTTTTATTTTTCAACCTTTACACATAAGTTTCAAAACAAATAAGTTACCGGCTTTAAGAATTTTAATTGAATTGTTATTTTTATTAGATCTATACTTTAAAATCTATAAGTACGAATCTCAATCTATTTATGTCAAAATCCACCTAAGCCAAATTTCAATTTCCCATTAGTCGTAAACTAGAACTCGAAAGGTTTGGCGTATCCTATTAGACTTATTAGAGGTTGTACTGTATATTTACACTCACTATGTATTTTAAAATAGTACAAAAATATGGACATATTTTATATGTCTTGGCGACCATATATGTTCTCATATAGTCAGATATATGTCCGTTGTGTCGACACACGTTGCACCGAGGGCTATCGTAAGCACGATGCAGTTTACATAGTGATGAACAATCCGATATGCATAATTTAACTTTATTTAAACCACACTCATAAACATTAATTAATTATTAAATAACGATACCACACAATCGCATTATATTGCTAATATTGTATATCGATACTTTGTTAAAGGAATTAATTTGAATACAATCTATGAGCATAAAATTGGCAATTTACGAACTTTACTTCGATTAATTAAGTCTAGGTACAAAAAGTGCTCTTGCACTAAAATTTATCAAGTAAAATTTTTCTATGAAAGAAATTACCGTTACATTGCATATAGCGGAAAATTAAAAACAAAGAACGTATCGCAGTTTTAAAATGTAAACGCATTTGTATTTGTGCAACTACTCGCAGGGGGATTTGCAGTACGTACAACGAGATACGTCTCAAGTGGCATCATTAAGTTAAACGACATTACACATAATATTAATAGCTGGAGAGATATATCACTAAATTAAATGTTACCCTGACTTAATTGAATTGTTTGATAGTTAGAATGAGAGAATTTCTCAATCTCCTATACATTTAAATCTCCCTATATAGACGCTTACAACGTAATAAGTTATATAACTTTCGACGTAGCGTGATGAAGAACGCATGGCTTAGTGGTCATAGCGATTGGACAGTTTTCGTAAAGCGCGGGTTCAAATCTTTATATATTTTTTTTAAGTGTTTTCGTTTGCCTACTTACATGTTCCTTTTGATTACTCTGCAAAAGGCAAAAACTAACAAAAACACACAGCTGTATTAATTCAAGGTTTTTTGTAATACATACATGTATCACGTACACGTTTCCGTTACAAATTAAAATCGTTCCAATTTAGACATAAACATTTATATATAATCGATGTTTATATTTGTATATGTCAATCGGATGTAAGCATATAATTTATGTGAATCGATTTCGGCTTAGAGAGAACGACTAAACGTGCTCAATACGGACTACCGAAGATTATGTCCTGTATTGGACATCGTAAAACGAGCTCGCTTCGTGAAACTGATTAAGCTAAACGACCAAATTTATCAAAATTAAATTGTATCTCATTCATTTGTCGTGATTACGTTTAATAATAAAGTTTACATTTATAAGTACGAAGAGTAAAACACCTTAATCATTATTTAAAGAAAACATACAAAATTTGTACGCAGCAGGGTTTGAACCCGCGCCTCCTACAAACCGTGCAACCGTTTTGGCAACTAAGCCATGCTGCGTCGAAATTCTTATATGATTTTCACAACTTATTTCGATGTTAGCATTTCTATAGGGAAATCAAATCGTAGGGATTAAATTCCGCTGCGTTCAATTTTTTATATTTTTTTAAGTATTTTTCTATTCTCATTATAGATTAACACTTTAAAAATCATAAAAATGTCTTAGCCATTAATTTAATCAGAAAATACTAAATATTATCGTTTTCTACAATAAGACTTACTTTACCAAGTTGTTAAGTCAACAAAACAACCGACTCGTAAACACCAACTTTTCATACTAATCGCTCATAACACAGTAGACGGTAGAACATTCCGCTATTGCTAACATTCAAGAGATTAAATTCAAGATTTAAATTTCCCTCGGGGCTGAGCGTTGCGTTTATAAACTATTTCCTTGGAACTTCTCTTAACGAGTTTATAGTTTATACTTATTTGTGCTGGGATTCTAGCTGTTAAAATGTTTATTATTATTAGATATTATTTTAATAATTTAGTAGCACAAATTAGTTCGTCAGGCTGACTCAGACCAAGTAATAATCGTAAAAAAACAGGCTAATATTGTGTACGTAGCATAAAGATAATAAATACTTTGATTACAAAAGAACAAATAACGTGTGACGCAATATAGCCTATTTAGACTATACAAATGGACTATGTAATACAAAAAGAATTTTTCAATTTGCACCTGTAGCTCTTGAAATTAGCGCAGTGAACCAAATAATCCAAATTAGTTTCGAGATACATTAGTAGTGGGATGTATGACTGTGAGCTGTATACAATTGGTTTTCCGTTCTATTCCCACGTATATATATATATATATATATATATATATATATATATATATATATATATATATATATATATATATATATATATATATATATATATATATATATATATATATATATATATATATATCTTACCATATTATTAGCAATGTAGTCTAGTTCAGCAATTTAGAATATAACAAACGTGTTTTTTCAATCAGCAATTACTGTTGTAATCAATTAATGGAAACGAAAATGCGACACCAGGTATAGGGTACTGTGATGAAAATTTAATCGCTTTCGCTTTGCTATTTTATTAGAGTTCGTTTGCACACTAAATTTGCAAGAGTTGGTATATATAATTGAAATGTATGTAATTTTTTCGGTTCGTACAACATATATATTGTATATTTATACACACACACATATATACATATTACATATTCATGTTTTAGATTTATCTCTTGCTAGGTTATCAGAATAAATTGATTAGAATTAGTATTTTCCAAGGTAGTTTCAGAAAAAAGAGTGACTAATCTCTTCTCATTACTCTCTGTGTATTATATAGTATATTACCATGCCAGGCCGTTTATTACCAGGCCGGTTAAAATGCGGAAGACAAGCGAAGATAAAAATACTTATAATACACGTAAATGTAGAGCTTCCTTGTGATGCCTATTTACAGCGGTGATATCGCTGAAGTAGGCTTGATAATGTTATGGAGGGTCATATTTGCTATCTTAATCATTTATATTTAAATGTATCTATGACTGTACGTGTTGGGTTTTAAAATGAAACAAATACTGTCTCTGTCTCTCCTCTCTCTCTCTCTCTCTATATATATATATATATATATATATATATATATATATATATATATATATATATATATATATATATATATATATATATATATATATATATATATATATATATATATATATATATATATATATATATATATATATATATATATATATATATATATATATATATATATATATATATATATATATATATATATATATATATATATATTGAAATGGTTTTTGTGTGTTCTTACATTCTTATATGCATATGCGCACATATTTGCTTAATAAGAATATAGACAAATATTCATATTTAAAATAATTACACATACAGGTATATGAAATATTGCATTCAACATAATCAGCTGGTCACTGGTGTTCAGTGGTGGTGGTAGCGACCGTGACATTTACGCAATTACACGTTTTAAATGCCACTAAATATAATTGAAAGCACAGAACGTGTAACTAAGGTAAATGTTTCTCACGCATAGACGACAATTAGCGTTTTAATTATACAAATGGTTTTTTTATATAAACAAACGGTTCAATGTTATATGTAATAGTATACTTACCATAATGTTTAATTAATAAAGGCTATTATATAGCTGTCATTTCCCAAAGCCTCTAACCGCCGCAGATGTAATACTACACGCATTTGTCGCATACAATTACAATATATCATAGCGCACGCAATATGTTACCATTCTATTGCAGATTTATTACATAGACCTTTAACAAATTTAATTAAAGCAGTATTAAGACACTTACTTATAGGTAAATCGATATTGTCATTTAATGACTTAATTTTTTAATAATTAAAACCTATTTGTGATGTAAGATAGTTTATATCATAATTTTCAAATTTAAAAAAAAAATCAGTTACTACATTGTTTTTTAACTTGTAAAATAGAATTAATAATATACAATCAAGAGAGTTATTGGAGTTTTTTTTTGGACTAAATACCGGAAGCTCATTTTTCTCATTATTATTATCAAAAAATGGCCTCCTAACAACAAAACTAAGCCATAGCTTGTCTTATAAATATTTTTTTTGTAAGTCCAGTAGAGCATATCGTTTACATATTTGGATCATTATCTTAAGTTAATGACTTATTAAGTAAACATACGAGGTACCGTTGTGTGGCAACTTGGCAACTGATTGGTGCCGTACAAATATTTTGGCGTCAACTGACACGTGTTGTTGTGAATTTTTTTTATAGCGTCACGCTTTATTCCTTCTTTTGAGAAGACCAGCTTTGGCTGGCAGAGGGAACCGCAGGAACCTTAGTAACCTAATGTTAATATATTACGTTCTCCCCTTTCCGCTTTTTCGAAGCATTGAGCATTGAACTCAACGACGCGCTGTGCCTAGTTGCCAAAACGAAGAAAATCAACAAAACCAATTTTTTCCGAGTGGAAATCGAACTCACGAACCGTAGCGTTTACAAGCAGACTCTGCACCTCTGCGCCACGACAGTCCTTTGTTGTTATTATTATGTATATTTATTTGTTTACTATTATTTATGAGTTTTTACATGTGTATACAGCTACAGCCCCTTGACCTTGCGTACAATAATTATTTATACGTACTTAATTGTCTTTAGGTTAAAAATAATAACAGTTTTATGTCACATTTAAATCTGATATAAATAATTAATCGGAATTATTGTTGCATATCAGTTGATGAATTGTTCCAACGATTCAGTGCATAAATATTATTACATTAACAACAATTTTTTTAGGCTAAAAATTTAGAAAGACTTGCTTCATTAAGCTACCTTGTTCGGATGTAAAAATTCTATTTAAATACAGATCTACACGTATCCCTAACATTGACCCAAACACACACACACATACTTATATATATAATATAATTATGTAATCCTGTAAAGAATTCACGTTGTACGGTTTCACACGTTAACGTGTGTATGTTAATGTTTCACGCGTATAATTACGTTGCTATGGGACTTGGGGGGGTTGGGTTGCTACTTGCTAGTTACAACTAAGGCGCCGCGTTAAATTCTACCATTCAGAAAATAACCGCATTTTTTTAGCTTCACGCTTTATCATCGCTCATAGCAGGGTAGGCAGAGGGAATCGTGGGAATCTGTGTTAAGACACTCCGATCCCCGCTTTCTGCCAATTCGAGGCATTGCGTGTTGAGTGCCGTCACTCAACTCAACGCCACGCTTAGCTTAGGTGACAGAGTGTATAAAATTGAAATATAAAAAACCGCCATCCCCGAGTGATAATCGAACCCATAAACCGTCACGTCTACAGTCAAAGTAGTTTCTCGAAATTGAGAGAGATCAATATCTCGAAATTTGACATAGCAGTGTTATACTAATAGGTTATTCCTACATAGTTTACACTGTGCAAAAATTAAATCAAGACTGAGGGGAACAGCTGCTAACAGTAAATCGAAGGTTGCGGGTTCGATTCCCACTCGGAAACGCATCAGATTCTTCTATAATAAAATAAATTATTATTTTTTTCATTTGTTGCCATTTAATTAAGTTGTGTGTTGCTATTTAATTAAATTAATAAAGTATATTTATTATTATTATTGTAATACAAAGTTCAAAAAAACACGCAGTTTTCTATATTATCACATGTTCCAAACTGCATATGATGACCTTTATGCGCGTACGCAAATTAAATTAAGCACCGCCCAGGTTGTGTAAAAGATAACGTATATTTTATTCCACATGAAGACTAACAATATTTTTATAGACGTCCTTTCATCTTAAACGGTCCTTGGAAAACTACCATAAACATTTAATTACACATTACAAACACTAATCACTCAAACATCATGTAACTTGGAGACATGTATGAAAAGAGATTTGCTATCAATCTCTCTCTTTAAGAGTTTCTATACATATTTTCTCTATATTCTGTTTAAGATTAATAGTAAAAACGAATAAAAAGGGAAAAACAATAAAGAAAAACAAATACTATTTAATCATTCGTCATTTACACGCTATATTTCAGTACACAGAGAGGATTTTCGCTCGAAACAGCGATCGGTCAATAAAGCTTTATTAATTGAGCTACGTAAATAAGGACAGGACGGACCGGACGTAATGCGAAATGCATGGAGAATCAATCATTGCAGATATTTCTTCATCTCAGCATTACAGCGATAATACATACACACATACATACAGCTTCACGCTCTATGCCTAGCGGGGTAGTCAGAGAGAAAGGAGCGCCAAACGCTGCGGTCTCTGCATATTTCTTTCGCCTCCACTGTCATTAACCTCTTCATGAATGCTCTCCGGGAAGTCCTCATGCTTTTTACGTGACCTTCCTCCAGTATCTTCGATACTGTGTTTTCGAAAGTCAACCGAGGTCTCCCCTTACCTCTCTTACCACTCACTTTTGCATCGTATATCTTTTTTACTATTCTTTCGTCACTCATTTTTTTGACGTACCCAAATCATCTGAGCTCGTTCTTCTTCATTCTTAATGTGATATCCTCGCTGGTACCTACCATCCTGTGTACCTCTTCGTTGCGGGTTCGATCAGCTAAGATGACTCCGCATATCATAAACATTTTGAGGAATATAGACATATGTATGTAGGTATGCATTTACCTACAATAACTGACACGACCTGGGAATCGAACGTAAAATCGGCAGTATATTATAGCACAAAATCACAGATGTGTATATGGAATGAAGCACAATTTTAATGAAATTACATTAAATATAATATACATTAAGCATAACAAACAAAAGTGCCTGTAATAAAGCACATTGATACCACCATCGCACCAAGGAAAATACGTGTGATATTATTGTAAACAGCGCTATCGGCGACGGTGACTAACATCCGGCGGTAACGTCCACTGAAAATAATATTATGTGCTTGTGACTTTTTAAACAGCATACAACACTTCTCACATTTCCATTCGGACATGGCAAAGTTTGATGTTGACACAAACACAAGTTTCTAACTTCTTTCATTATGTTAAATAGTGGTCTAGCCGTTACTTAGTTACAGAGTTTGCTTTATTGAATGTCTTGTGGTGGAGCTTTTTGCTTCTAAGGCAATCTTGTATGATATTGGTCAGTTATGTATTTATTTATTATATGGCTTTTTAATTAATTTTTGGAATACATATTCCAAAAATATATAAAAAATAAAATTAAAGGCAGCATGCACTTACTCGTATTACAAAGATCAAATTAAAAATACACCTATTGTTTGAGAACTCGACCCATATTTTTTCAACACAATTATACAAAAGTCAAACAAAGCACTACCGTGCTCGTTGCAACCTGCATCGTAAGAAAGGTCCATTTACATTCCATTGTTCGTACGTAGGTACGTACGATGCATCGGTATACGTCGGTGTATAACGATGCATCTCAAAATGAGCGTGAAGCCGGTTTTTATCGATTTTATTGGTTTGACTCAATTATACAACATTAACCTTCAAGACGCGAAACTTAGCGTCAGATCAGGAAATTGCAAGGCCAATTCGACAAATAAAGTTCCTTGTTTCAGAAATAAGATAACGTTCATGGTTTCAATTACATTAAATTCAATTGCTTTCTTGCGTCTAGTCCAAGGTACGATTGAAAAAAAAGTGAAAGTCTATCAAAAGTATATATAAAATATCAAACTTTGACACGTAAAGACTTCCTATTATATTAATAGTAAAACGACATTTCTTTAATTGTTTTGCTAATATCAAACACTATACTAAAACCTACCACTAAATATCACAATGATTTTGTCATGACAGTTTCAGTTCATTTTTTAGCTCTGGCAATTAGGCAAAGCGTGGAGTCGAGTTCTGCCACTCAACACGTAATGCCTCGAAACGGCGAAAAGCAGGGAATGGAGTGTCTTAACTTTAGGTTCCTAAAGTTTCTGTGGTTCTATTTGCCTATCCTGCTATAAGCTTTCATAAATAAAGAATATTCAATAAAATAATATGAGAATAGTCGCGTACTCCATATTTACGCATTATGGACGACTTGCGTAAGCATTACTGTGACTGTAATATGTAATCAGATTGAAGTTTTATATAAAAATGAATTTATCAGGATTCGAATGTACACTCTTCTAATATTTACTAACCAGTATAGAGCATTTCAAATATGTGACAGTGATTTTTTTATTTGTTTAAACACTAACTGATCAATTTTCTTTTACTTATCAAGTAATAATTAACTAAATTAATTGCGATATAAAATATCATAATTGTTGCCTATATATGATATACAAAGAAATCATTTAGTTCTTTACTTTCTCCGCTTCCACCTCTGTAAGGTGTACTCGCAACTACGTGCTGGAGGAAAGCGCGAACGTGACATAAATATAACAAATCATTTAAAAACGATAATAATATAATGAATGACACTCGACAAAGTAAAGTGTGTATTGGGTTCTGATTTCTGTCACTCTACAAGCAATGTGGCAAAGGAGGGTTTAAACACTAATTTCTTCCCCTTTATTCTTCTAAAAGCGCTACTACAGCTTATTGTTATATAATATTTGTGGCATTTAGTTCTCTTTGATTACCCCACTAGGGATAAAGCGTGAAGATATGTGTGTGTGTGTGTGTGTGTATCACTTATGTTGCCATATGAATATAATTATAATTTAGCAAAGAATTTACTCTCGAAATTATCACGTAATGTAATCAATATAAAGCAGTACGTACATATGGGCGCATATTAATATAGACTTTATAATTTTATTGTTTCAAAAGTATTTAGTATTGAAATTCATGTATAATTATTGAAATAAGTAAAATGTATTTGTAATGTAAAGGTTTTTATGATATTAATTTCGAATATTGAACAGAAATGTTAGCTGTAAATTAAAGTGCCTAATTATGTAAAATAGCTTTTCTCTGTCTTCTGTCTGTCTCATTGTTAGAGAATAAACCAATTGATATTACTCTGTTATTTTATTGTAAAAAATGGACTCCTCTCAGCAAAACCCTAGCCTAAAAATTAATTACAAATTAAAGCTGTCACTTAAATGTCACTAATATATCTAAACGACCCCATTAATCAAGATCCCTTTAACTTTTAATAGACATTTATGTCAAAAGTTTTGCAATGTGAGCTGTCCGAAGTTAAATTCCCAAAACAGAGTTCCCTAAAATAATTGCTGTTGGGATTTGGTTTAAATTGACGATTTTAACACTTCAAAATAAACACATAACAATTCCTTAGGCCGATCTATGTAGTATTAATTTTTCATTTCAATGTTTTTGTCAATTTTTTTTTACTTTTTTACACGGTAATGACAGACAAGGTGTGTGGTGTGGTTGAAGGACGAGTTTTAAATATCATGTCATAATAATAATTATTATTTAAACTTAATTAAACTTCATACAGAAATATATATATATATATATATATATATATATATATATATATATATATATATATATATATATATATATATATATATATATATATATATATATATATATATATATATATATATATATATATATATATATATGTATATATGTATATATGTATATATATATATACACACACACACACATATGTAAATATAGTAAATTAATTTTAAATCATCAGTTTCACCAATACACATATATATGTATTTTATAGAGCTTCATAATTCGAACAGGAAATTAAATGATAGTCCCTCGACATGACTCAGTGGATTAGTTGGCAGTAAACTGACTGTTTTGCACTCATTATTCAGGTTATTTGCCGGGCTGCTCCGTTTGCATTAGGGCCATATCGACGTATTGTGGTTAAAATAACAAAGTATATCTATATGTTACAACGTGACTAGGTATTTATTTTTCAAATTGCTGTTACAGCTTAACAAATAAGCAGAGGATATCTAGTTTAACACTAGATTTCCTCCTTTTGTGATATTATTTGCTGACTTACGGAACTTTATATTGCATTTTTGCCTCGTTAGAGTCTCTTCACTCATGAGAATCGAACCCACAAACAGACGTGCAGACGTTGTACCTCTGCACAACAACGGTCATGATATTTATCACAGCAACGAAATGATTTAGACCAACATAACGTATGTTCAGGAATCTCTGGATTTAATAAAATAAGATAATTTGAACTTCAATTTTTCTTTAATAAAGTAGGATCTACAGAGACTACCATATGTCAAGGCACTTTGTTCTCTTGAATTACTTTACTTGTTGAGTGGCATAAATTAGCATCGCGTATTGACAGTTGCGTTTACTATGAAATTTTACCGCCCCACGATTGTCTATTATATTATAACTATACAGAGAAAAATTTGTAATAATTAATACATTTTGCTCGCACCGCAAGTGAAAATATGTGAACCTTAACATACCCCTCTATGAACTCAAACCCACAACCATCGCGAAGCGAAATTCTAAGCGAAATTACTAACTTACTTCAAACAGTTTTCATTAAATGATAGCTCTTACAACTGTCGTACACTGCGCAGCTTACGATTTACGAAGGAACAGAAATAAATAATTTTGGCTATAAATCTCCTTAAGTATTCCAGACGTAGATATATGTATAAGAGTTAGCTTTTATAGACAAATGTATATAAAATGTATATTGTGAAGGCGGATTTATCATATATATGCTGAAATACATATTTATGTGTTTTGAATGGAGAAAGAACACTATAAATAACAATATCTTCGTCATAATAATCACAATAGACTCTCGACGCCAAGAGCTGACGTAAGCCCTATTTTAAGGATTTCCAGGACGATTATTTCGCATTTAAGAAGGTTATAACGCAATTTTTTGTAAATATTTTGTAACAATAAAAAACGGTACATTTTTATTTTTTCCTACCCAGTGTATTATTTTTACGTCCCTATGACTGTCATTTGGTTTTGATTTGGTTTGGTGAGGTTGTACGGCTAACATCTACATCACATAACGTAACGTGCGTATTGTAGTAACTTATGAGACTCACAACATGACTGACTGACTGACTGATAAGTTATTATGAGACAATACTTAACAGGATACACTCAAAATAAGCGTTATCGTGTCAAGTCTGTGACAAAACATGTTTATATTACAGCGTAAAGTACTGTGGGTGCACACCTATGTATTAAACCTTTTCGTGAGTGGGAGCCTGGCGGCTAGTAACATAAAGTTAGAGCTTAATACAAGCTTCAGTCTCACATAGTTGTAAACAATACCTATATATATACCCTAGTTTATAAACTACCTTTTTGTTATGCTTACATTATGTTGAGAACTAACGTTATTTTTATTTTTATTACAATTATTTAAATAACCACATTAAACTTGAAACACGTATACGTATAAATCAATAGAAGGATATCAAAACAAACAGAACAAAAAGTCACCGTTCAGTAGCCGCGAGTTCAGGAGCAAACGCTCGCAACATTCGAGCGGTGGGCAAACCAGAGCGGAACGGGCCGCGTCACTGACACCAGCCTCCGCGCGGCCGCACTTGTGTAGTGCACAGTACTACTCGTATGTTAGAATTAGATACATATTCAAATTTATGAGGCAAATAAAAATGCATTATTATGGCGTATTCCAAAAGATATAGTCGATATTTTAGATATAATATATTGTTATTCTGTTATTAAATAAAATTCTATTTATAGTATCTAAATCATTTGTTATAGTAATTATAATAAATGATTTAGGTATAAATATATATATATATATATATATATATATATATATATATATATATATATATATATATATATATATATATATATATATATATATATATATATATATATATATATATATATATATATATATATATATATATATATATATATATATATATATATATATATATATATATATATATATATATATATATAAAAATATCAATAAATGGTGACAGCATTAATACTAATAAAGCGCGTAGGTGGCGAACAATATCACAGGGGTTTCAATGAGGGATTAAACGTAATTGATCAGCTAGCCTTAGTAATTGGATCAACGCATAAGGATTATGGATATTCAGCTAAATTGCATAACAAATATTACATATACTACGTATAGTACATATCACTTTAAACAATAAAAAACAAATCAAAGTAATTTAAAATATATATAATAAGTAAATATAAGTAAGTGTATATATTTAACATACACGCGTAATTTTTTCGGCGTCATTCACACACACTCACACACATCCACATATATATATATATATATATATATATATATATATATATATATATATATATATATATATATATATATATATATATATATATATATATATATATATATATATATATATATATATATATATATATATATATATATATACATATATATATATATGTGTGTGTGTGTGTGTTTGTGTTGCAGTAAAAGACGCCCAAAAAATTACGTCTACTCTGTATTATGAAAACAAAAAGATTGCTTAGGAAACATTAAATATTTTGCATACGATATCGACTCCAATAGCCATAATATTTACATTACACTCCTCCTACTTAGCTATCAGTTATCACACGAACGTGTGTTATCAGTCTATAGATAAGCGAGGTCTATAGTTTAGTTTATTGGCTAGTAAATGCCATGTCGCTAATATTAGACAGCGAATAGGTTATCAGAGGAATTAGTAGGCACTAGTGTAATCTAATTTGTAATAAATTCGTTTATAATGCTGTATATATTTTGAAACAAGAAGTTAGAAAAAATATAGAAACACGTAAACCATATAAACATATGGTTTACGAGTGCATTCGAATAGAGATTCTCCGTAAATGCATTAAATGATATAAATAATTTAAGAACAATGTTTCAGAATCATTACAAAAGCCCCAAGTGACAGATTTCAGTGCTTTCAAAGCATATATACAACTATATATATCATGTTTCTTATTCAGTAGAAATAACCAAATAAAATTCTAATTTTTGCTTTTAATACAAGTTCAATATTGTAAGGAAATAAACCAGTTACCTATATAACTTGATCCTATAGCCTACCTGTTAACAATTGCACACACTGGTTAGCTAAGACAAGAGTAGGTCGAGGCTACTGTGTCGTCTACTGATTACGATAAGACAGTACAGATCAGCAAATCAACACATATCTTATTCTAAATTATTACTTGGTACATATATCTATTTATCTATCTACAATAATATAATAATGCTAAAAATATATAGCCTATACAAGTAAGAAAGCTCAGGTTTAATTTATACTTTTAAAGCCCACTTACAGAGAAAGGCTATGGGATTATTGCAAGCAATAGCCCACCACCATAGCCTCAGAGAATAAGAACATTTTACGTGTCAGACACAACTCTTAATGATTCACATTCACACTAACGAAGCTTGAGGTGAAACGTTATCTAAAATTTATATATAAAAGCTTCCGAAACACGTTTATCAATTTATAGTTGTGATATCAAAAATACTTTACTGAACGGTCAGCTATATTATCAATGCCTTCCGGGCTGTATTGGCAATAATATACACAAGAATAAAGTACAATTTATGAAAGGGCAATCAATTCGGCAAATATTTTTGCTTATCTATAGTTAGTTATCACGGAGATATTGTATCGCTTAATACACTGTCGAAGTACTGACTCATACGTGTGGTACCTTAACGAATATAACTTGGATGTTTGGTATATAAATTGTATAAATCATCACTGAAATAGACATTTTCTTAGTAAATTTGTGTTGTAAAAATATGTATACAGGGTGTGGCGGTAACGGCGACCTTAATTCCAAGCATAGTATTAACTAGCCTTTATAAACTAGTTAAAATTATAAAAGAAGTAGAATTTTCAAAAATAAAATAATTTCAAAAATAAAGTAATTTTTTCAAACAAAATAAATAATTAAATTATTGTTCCAAAATAAAACGCCATTTGTCAAGTATGACGCGAGCGTACACTGTACTGTCAGAGCGGGACAAAGATATATCTCAAAACATATATATTAATTGTTAATAATGATAATCACAGACCAATGTTAAAAAGAAAGGTCTCTTAAAAGCGTTTCATAATTACTCATAACTTTCATTTTAATTTACGTAATGCATTTTGATGGCGATTGTCCGGCGCAGGCGCAGGCGCGAGCGGTGCATAGAGAAGCAAACCGGTTTAGTCCGAAACGCTAAACGCTAACAAAAAAAAAACATCCCTCTATGTGTATGCCGGAAGTATTTTCGATATTAAAGCACTAATTTGTAAGCACTTAATTTAGACCAAATATCTTTGTAGGTAAAAAGCACAAGCCCATCTTGTGACTTGGATAATCATTAATTAAACTACAGGCTCTATCTGTTACTGAATTAAATAGTGACATTACGTGATAAGTAGCGGAGCTCAACGCCGCTCTGTGCGTTCTTAGAACGGATAAATAAACATTTCTTAACGTCATGAAAAGGAGAAATGGACCCACATTCACTTCGCTCAAGGTCAGCGATTGTTCTATTGCGATTTGCTGGCCTAAAGGTTTTTATGTATAAATAAACTAAAAGCTTCTCCTTTAATGTTACAATTTCTCTCTATTATCTTTATTCTCTCTGCTTATAATTTTATAATTATAATCTACTTATATTTGTTTGCATTACTATTCCATACATCATTACTATACCAGGTGCTGTACTCGTATAGTTTGTAAGTATAAGTGTTTGTTTTAGAGTTGCGTCCTTTAAAATAATAATACAAAAAAATAGGTTAAAAGATCAATTGTCTGTCTGTCTGTTCGTCCATCAAGACAATTGTTGTATTTTTGTACAATACGAGCGTTTGTGCATCGTTTTGCCACAATATGTATAAAAATCGTCGCGTAATAAAAACATATGTAATTAATAACCTACATGTAAAATCTCCTGAACATATAATCATGAAATTGATACGGAACCCTCGATGCGCGAGTCTAACTCGCACTTGCTTATGGTCAATGTAATAATCAACGTTTCTAATATGATTTAGTTAACAATAACGAAACAAAGCCGGACATTACGGCCGCTATGGGCAGTCTGTACAAGCGAGCTTGGCCAATCGCATTCCAAGAAAGGTGACTTGTCGCATGCTTTGTGACTAAGTGTATATCTCTTTGGAAACTGTTGCGAATGTATGTATTTATTATAAATACTATAGCTTTCTTGCACTCCCTCGGGCCAACATTGTTCTGTCCGTTCTCTAAACGCTTCAACAATAACAATTACGATTTAATATTTATAGATGTGTTACAATATGGCTGCTGATGTACACAATGACATTTTCCCTCGAACGTAGGTACCTATATAAATATTCCACATATTTTTAGATTTCCTGGAATATTATGTTTCCTACTAATAATCAATTTCTTTAAAAACATTTTCATGACTACTAGGTAAAGATTTACCTACTTACTTTACACGTTAAGTTTAGTAATAAAGTGGCAGAACTAAATGGGGAATTGAATCCATTACGATGTTGAACACTTGGATACAACTCAATAAAAAAGACACTTAAATAAATACAAATATTTATTTATGTAAAATAACGTCAGCGCAATTACTGTCACTAGCGTACGTATCACAAAGTCACGGGCAACCTTTATCGTGGTTATAAAATCATTCAAGAGCTCTGTACTAGTGTGAAGGATTCCGTATACTTAAAACTTCTACAGTTATATATCATAGCTTTACAGTGCGTCTAGCTTTCAGCAAACTAGGTACAGAGAGTTTTTGTGTTAAAATTCTCCGTTATCTAGTTGCCTTATTCCGAGTTAGCGACATTACGTGTTGATTGTGGACATTACAAGTCGAGTTATTTCTTCGTAGTGTCTCTGACAAGAAACTGTGATTGATAATCTAAAATTATCTAAATATATATTGATTATAATATATTATTTAGTATACGTATTTTGAACGATTTCATATTGGCATGTACAATAAAAAAGCCATCAGGACCATTTGATAGCTACTGAATAACCAATACGAACTGCTTTAGAACTACTTTCGATAAAATACTTAAATAAAACGTATAAACATTTGAACAAAGCGGGAATGAACCCTCACCTCTTGAAACACAGCCTTTGCAAACAGAATACTTGCAAGGTTAGCAAGAGGGGCGGATTCAAATCCCGCTGCGTTCCAATTCTTATAATGATCTCTTTAAATATTTTTTCTATGGATAATGGATATTTTTGTATGGACGATAGGTTGATAAACACTTTATAAGTCATAAAAATACTATCTTTCATTCCCAATCAACCACAAACTAAGTCGGTCTCAACTATGATATATATATATATATATATATATATATATATATATATATATATATATATATATATATATATATATATATATATATATATATATATATATATATATATATATATATATATATATATATATATATATATATATATATATATACATACATACATACATACATACATACATATCTTCACGCTCTATCCCTAGCGGGGTAGTCAGAGAGAACGGAGCGCCAAACGCTGCGGTCCCTACATACCTCTTTCGCCTCGTCCACTGTCATTAACCTCTTCATGCATGCTCTCCGAGGAGTCCTCATGCTTTTTACGTGACCTTCCTCCAGTATCTTCGATACTGTGTTTTCGAAAGTCAACCGAGGTCTTATATATATATATATATATATATATATATATATATATATATATATATATATATAATATATATATATATATATATATATATATATATATATATATATATATATATATATATATATATATATATATATATATATATATATATATATATATATATATATATATATATATATATATATATATATATATATATATATATATATATATATATATATATATAATATATATATATATATATATATATATATATATATATATATATATATATATATATATATATATATATATATATATATATATATATATATATATATATATATATATATATATATATATATATATATATATATATAAAACATGTATTAGTATTTCACGTTGCTGCGACCAAGTTCAGTGACGAGTCATTGCCTTCACGATTGAATCATGTTATGTAGAAATAACGGTTGTTCAGGGCACATGATTGATCGGACCTATCGAGTCGCGACTATCGATGCCTGTCAATATACCAATCATACTAGTGTATGTAATAATAAAATATTTTAAAATAATAATAATGTCGAGATTAGTCACGGCGCAGGGGTGCAGCTTCTACCAATAAAGGGTTTGTGGGTTCGATTTCCATGAGGGGAAGATGGATTTTTCTTTTTCTATTTTCTTCGCTCTGAAAACCTGCCTCAAAAAAGGCAGAAACCAGTCCCTGGTTTCAACGGAGTGTCTTAACACAGGTTCCTATGGTTCCTACAGTTCTCTCTGCCAACCCTGCCATGTGCGGGATAAAGCTTGAAGACACAAAAAGTGTTAATTATTAAGTAATGTATTTGTATATAATTTCTATGCTTTTCCTATATTTTGATATTTAAAACGCAAATTCTAAGACGATAACATCGATATTCTTATTACTATAACATTTGTGTCAATATTGCCAACATCGTGACTCAAACTCGCCTTGCCCCAGCCACTTAAAGGCGGTGCGGCGCTGCGTTATGCAACACATCTGATAAGAAAACAAATAAATACGATGCGCATACGCAATGTACTGTGGACTGCATTTTACATATAAACCTATAATACATTATCAATATATAATAAATATAGTTACACAATTATTTACACAACATTACGTAAATAGATTTTCTTTTTTTTTAGGGTTCATACTTTATCCCGCAGAGGAAACTAGGAAAACTGTTCTGTTTCTTTCGTTAGAGGTTTTTTCATCTGAATTTAAAAATTAAACTATAAGCGTACTATTTTTATGATTTTTAAAGTGTAATAAATAAAAATATTTAATAAAAATAGCGTTCTCTAAGCGTACTATTTAGTATTGTATTTGAATTCTTAACTTCAGCGTAAGTGTTTCTTACTGTGCTCCAAAGAAAATTAAAACGTATCTAAGCATTCTTTGCAAGCGGAAGCAAACATAATAAATATATGAAAACAATAACGAAATAGAAAGTAATGTATGTAAAATGTAAATATATAATCAAAGAAAGTATGGTACGACGCCCGCGACCACATAAGGCGTCCAATGCTCACAATCAGTAGTTTCACTGATCGAAGTCGCAACCCATCGGGTCGTCGTTAGATTTGTCTCGGTAATAATTATGTAAAACTCTCACTAGCTGAGAACACGTTTTTTTCGACTATTGTGTACATTTTGCAGTTCACATGGTAGAAAGTTAAGGTAATCGCAGCGAAGGTTGTTTGCATCGACATAGAACTCGATGGCAAGATGTATTAATGTATGAAATAAGTGTTGCTAATATAGATCTGTAGGTAGATCTAAAATGATTTTGGATTTTTTTTTGGATTTAAGGTTTTTTTCTAACATTATATATAGATTTTAATAAATTCCCAGCTTTCTTTTTCAAAGATACGTAAACGAAAAATAAAGAAAGTTTAGAATTACATCTTCATAATACTGCTATTTCAGAACTCATAGTCACACACATATTTTTGTTCAAAAATACTAAAAAAATAACTAGTAAATCAGTTAATTGCGTTGGTCACATTTCTCACGAGGCTAATTGAAAATATTCTTACTTTACTAGGTCAGCTGGTAAATTAAGATCAACAGTTAGAGCTGACGAAGTAAACGAAATATTAAAGCATTGAATAGAGTCAAGTTAACGAGTCGAGTGTATGTATGTACGTCCACCGTCACTTCTAAAACACTAATACACTAATGACATTTTCATTTAGATACAAAACTGTTAAAGTTATTAAATTGTAGGTATTTTAAAAATATTACAGTTATAAAATTTTTATTTGAATTCAAGTAATGTTTATGGAGAATCCTAAATGGCATTTAATTCGTAACACAAGCAGGTTCCAATCCTGAAAGACTCAAAATTGTTTAAATTTCTATTATTTTTAATTGAGTCAGTTAATTTGTTGTATACGAATGAAGGCAACGCTACTTTCTATTCCGGTAGAAATATCAAGTGCTATTATTAAAAAAACTAATTTTTTAATTAAATGTAGGTAATATTGAGGTTTGATAATAAATATTTTTGTTTGTTTATTAATTTAATAATTAATTAATTTAATTTTTTGGTTTGTTTGTTAATAAATATAGGAAAAAATATTATTTTTCTTGCTGTCTTTCAACCTTAATTTAAAAAATTTAAAAATGATCAATTTAAAGTAAAAAAAAACAAGATTAAAAATAAAACAAAAGGGAAATAATATATTGTTATCATACTTTCATAGCTACTAATGAGTGAGTAAATCAAGATATATACATATATATATATATATATATATATATATATATATATATATATATATATATATATATATATATATATATATATATATATATATATATATATATATATATATATATATATATATATATATATATATATATAATGGTATATAATAATAAATAATGTAAGTATGATTAAACCTATACAAGCGCCGTTAGGTTAGACCAAGCGCATGTTAACTCATTTAGTACTGACTACTGACTACCGACTGCTGAGTAACGGTTCCTAGTGCGAAACGACATTTAAACCACTCACTGTACCTAATAGCTGAGTAGGTGTGAATTTACTTAATTGGACGTTCTGATTGCCTAAATCCATTGATACTTGATATAATTACTCAAATCTGATTTGAAATCGTTGCTGTTGCTTCGCTTCACTTTTTGATCTGTATTATAAAGGTCTAGTATTATAAAGATCTAAACTTTATTTATTCTTCCTTTGCGTATCTTTAACATAGAAAGCTTGGAATTTACCAAATCTATACATAATTTTAGAAAAAATCTAAAATCCAAAAAAATGTTTCCAAAATCAAGACCAGTTTTGATCTACCTACAGATCTATAGAAAGTAGCATTAATGTCTTAAACGAATCCATCATTCCTCAGTTGAAAAGAGATTAAATATCCGTAACAGGTGTGTGATGGGTTCTATGGGTAGATGGGTAGATTTAATATTTCTGATTCCAAATTCGAATCTGACAGGCCTGCAATAATAATATTTTCAACAATAGTTTCTTTCATTAGTAATTTAGTATAAGAAAATTTATGTATTGACGTAAAAATGAACACAAAGATGACTTTGTCAACGTAGACTGCAATATGACTTATTCTTGTATGTGCAATAAGTTTCTGTACGATAACCTATAAATAAAAGGATATAGATAAAATAATATCTATATAAATTATTAAATGTAGAAAAACGTCAATAATATTAATAATTACTGTATAAATTATTATTATTAAAGCGGGGACGGAGAAAGGAGTGACTAAGCAACGGAGTGTATTAACACTAGGTTCCCACGGTCCCTGCAGTTTCCTTTGCCTACCCTGCCATGTGCGGGATAAAGCGTGAAGCTAAAAGAAAAAGAAAAAAAAATGCATTTTCTTCCTACGGCTAAAATAAAATAAAAAAATTAATATTACCATATTATATAACTAGTTTTTATGTAAAAAATCGTGAGTTCGTTAACGTGGCATCGACAGTCAGCCCTCGTGAGTCACTTCAGACGATCATAACCACGTACAAAATACTGAGGGTTGGCTTTGAGAATTGATTTTTAAAGCACTAGGGGTTGTTCGACGAGGAGTTTACGAGAGAGCATTATTTGTTTGCATTACGTATATAAATTATGAATATTTGCAATAATATATAATATATTTACTACAATAACAAATATTTTATGTAATAAAATATATTTTGTCTTAGTGAGATGCCAAACATCACTTGTATGTGAGAATTGCAGAATTTAGTATAATATCACCCTTTTCTTCGTTTTTTGCTAATTTAAGAAAGCAAACTTAAACAACGTAACTATTTTAAATGAAATCTTAACGTCCAAAGCTACGTAATATATAATTTGATTTTTTTAGAGACAACCCGAAGGAAACTAGTATTAAGACCCTCCGTTGCTCATTTTCCACCTTTCAAGCAATTGCGTGTTGAGTGGTGGAACTCAACGCCGCACTTGACTTGACTGGGAATCGAACCTACAAACCGTCGCATTAACAGACAGATGTTGTGCCACAAGGTCTTCATATACAAAATAATATATTTCCTCTAGTGTAGCATAGATCGCGTCACTGCACTACGAAATGCATCATGAAACCCGTACAGTATAATTGGCGTGTCACCTTGAACCGACATTGGAGTGCAGTCGTTTCAAGTGGTAATTATTTGCGTAATAATGATCGCTCTCTGTGCCATTAATCTCTTGCATACATCGATGATATCGCAATATCACTTTGCGAGGCTTTTAGCTGAATCACGCGCGAAATTAATATCGATCTACTGCTCTACTTTTACGAATCATTATCTAATTTATATGAAGCTGGAGAAAATAGTGAAGCTGGCGTGTCGCAGTAGGATAATGTTTGTGGGTTCGATTTCTACATTGTGGTAAGACGAAATGTGACGTTGAGGATAAATCATTTTTAATTCAGTAACTCACGAGAGAAGCGGTCAACTTGAAGTCTAAATATTAAGTGATTTAATTGCTAATAACAAAAAAGAATATTATTTATCTATTATATACAATTTCCAATTAAAATATCCGCAACCTATTCATTTATTACAACATAACGGTTGCGGATATTTCAATTGAAATAGACATACAAAAATGATTCGAACTGTATGATTGTTCACATTTAAGACGTAAGCAAACTATAATGTTATAAAACAGCGTTATTAAGTAAGCATGTAAAGTGATATGGTTGAAACATTAATATTATAACGAACTTGAAGACCGTCGTGTCGCAGAGGCAAAGCTTCTACCTGCAAACGTGACTGTTTCTGGGTTCGACTCCCACTCGGGGAAGATACATTTTTCTATTTCCATTTTCTTTGCTCTGGCAACTAAGAAAAGTGAGGCGTTGAGTTTCACCACTCAACAAGCAATGCCTCGATAAAGGCGGAAAGCAAGGACGAAGCAACGGAGTGTCTTAACACTAGGTTCCAATGGTTCCTGCAGTTCTCTCTGCCTACCCTGCCATATGCGGGATATAGCGTGAAGCTATTATAACGAAAGAAATACTTACTGTAAGTTAAGCTATTTTGATTTAATTAACTCATTTTAAATAATTTTCATTACTAAACTCACACAGAACATGAGAGTAATAAATCTTAAAGTGGCACTGGTACTCTTAAAGACAAAGTAGGGTCCGTAATATAAAACCAGAAAGACCAGTTGGCAGATCGTACATAAAAAAATAACAAAGAAAGTGACGCGGCTGATCTCAGATGCACCTGACATCCGCTCTAAATAACTATGCTGTTGAGATTTTTAAGAGCCCCCTCTTATACGGCTATATAAATTCACATATGTAGGTATATTCAAAGATGATTTTGTAGTGCATTTAATATATGCATCGTTGCACACGATTGTTGCAGGTACAGATTCCTTATGGGAATACTCGTAGATTAAAGTAGTCTTTCTTATTCATTTACGTAGGTAAATATTTGTTAATTACAATTATTTATTAATTGTATTAAGTTTATAAGGCTTTCAAGGTAGCTTAATGGGCACTTAAAGCTTAGTAATCAGAGCGTTTGCAAGGTTTTCAAGAAGTGTGAGTTTATATCCCAGGCACGATATTTATACAAGAATACTTTTCTATCTTTAACGTGAGATTAAATTATAAATTAATATTTTTTTTATTTTAATAGAAATATTTATAAAAACAATTATTTCATATTAGGCTCATATTAACAATAACTTAACCATATAAAATATACTATTAGTCAATATGCAGAGAAAAATACAATCAAACCATTTACCGAAAATATGACGTATTGACAAAAGGAATCCAACGCGGCACTTTCTTAAATCATCGTCATTGTAAATAAAAAGTAATCAAACGGAACCAAATCGATTTTTTCTAAAGTTACAGCCTACATAAAGAAGCGGTGACGCTGAGTCAATATCAAGAGTACAGTCAAGTTCAAAGACAGTGGAGGCGAAGCTCGTGTAATTACACGGCGATCGAGCATGACGTTTCGGTTCATGGCGCCCGTGAGAGAGGTTGCACGGTCGCCGGATATTAATTATTACTTTAATAGAATTTTCATGGCTAGAAAATATATAACCAACGAAAACGAATTATACAGCTTCACGCTTTATCCCGCTCACGGCAGGGCAGGCAGATTGAACTGCAGGAACTATAGGAATCTAGTGTTAAAACACTCCGTTGCTTCTTTCTTCCTCTCTGCTTTCCGCCTTTTTCGAGGCATTGCGTGTTGAGTGGCAGAACTCAACGTCGCACTTTGACTAGTTGCCAAAACGAAGAAAATGGAAATAGAAAACTCTATGTTCCCCGAATGGGAGCCGAACCCACTAACCAAGCATTTACAAGCATACGCTACGCCCCTGCGCCACGACGATACTCTAATGGATATAACAATTATTATGGGAAGAGCATTTTCCTTATAATTCACAACTCATTCTTTGTTACCTACTTTTATATATAAAATTAATAATATTCAAAGATGTTTTCTGCAAGATAAATAAATCACGATGCACTAAACCGATTCCTTATATAACACCGATAACACGTTTCCGGTATATTGATATCTCGTTACCATTTAAGGCGGCACTTTCGAGGCTATCGCAGAAATCGAGAGTGGCATCGATTCGACGGTCGCGTCGTCACAACGCGGTGCGAGTACGCATCCGAATCGTTTCACCGCCCGTGGCCCACACTTTCACCGATTGATGGAAACGCTTGCATATTTTTTTGTGCAAGCTTTATTGGGAATTCGGTAGTGCTATATACCTACTATGTCCCTAAAATGACGATAATAGAATACAAAATCTCAAAAAGATGAGAAGATGTCTCTACGTCATAGAGGTGACGTTTATTGTATGCAGGTCGGATGTAGTACGCGCGACTCGTTGCGCAACCCGCGCTCGCGTTTGCATATTGTTTTGTGCTGAATGATAAATTGCTGACCATTGTTGTTTTTGGAGCGCGTATCTAGGTTGTACGTAATTTGGCATTATTTCTGTTTACCGCAACGTTAGGTGGCGGTGGCATTTAACGTATACGTTGTAACGATATTATTTATAATACATTTGTAAGATAGTTGGTAAAGTTAAATATACAGAAAATATACATCGTCAAGAAATGGATTAGAATTTAACACTATCATATATAATACGATGAAAGTAACGTTAACATTAGTAAGAGGATTATAAATAAAAATGCAAGAGAAGAGTGCACTGACCTTGAACCTGTTCCTCCTGTTGGCTCGCAGGATTATCCCGTCGTTCTCGATGTAGTCGGGCACCTCCTTGCGGTTGGAGAAGTTGAACACCACCGACGTGGAGGCGGCGGCGGGCGGCGGCCGCGCCCCCCCGCGCACCGCACCCCCGCCCACGCCCGCGCGCTCGCCCGTCCACGCGCGCTCTATGCCCGCCGCGCCGATGCGGGACGGCGGGGACTTCTGCTTGGGCGGGGTGTGTCCGTTCACCAGCTTGGGCACTGGCACCTTCGGCGGCTCCGAATGTGCGGTCTTAGGCTCCGGTTCGGGGGTTACTTCACGCGGTGATATTGTGGGTGTTGCATTGCCGTTTGTCTGGGGCACTGCAGGGCAGCTTTCGGGCTTGGGCTCCACTATGACGGGTGGCGGGTCCTTTTTGATGGCTAGTTCTTCTCGAGGTGTCGGGGACGGGATTCGTTGCGCATCCTCCATCTTCTCGTCGGTCTCGTCCGCTCCGGGCGCGGGGGCCGCCGGGGCCGCGGGCATGGGGCGGATGACGCCGACGCGGCGCGGCGACGCGGACAGGCGCGCGCGCCCCAGCAGCACGGGGTTGGCGGCGGCCAGCGGCGGCAGGTGCGAGCCGCGCGCCGGCGCGTCGAACGAGTAGCGCACCGAGGAGCCCGCGCGGGCGATGCCGTCCAGCGCCGCGCGCGACACTGCCTTGGTGTCGCATCCGCTGGGCGGGCCGGCGCTCTCGGGCTCGTCGATAGCGGACAGGTCGGCGGCGGCCGGGCTGGGGGAGCGCCCGCGCGGCTCCGGCGTGGAGCTCCGCGGCAGCGCCTCCAGACCCCGCAGCACGGCCGAAACTCGAGCAGCAGGCGCGGTGCGGCGCGGGGGCGCAGATTCGAACTTCCGCAACGTAGAGCGCACGAGATCAGTGGGGGGGCGTTCGGCGTCGCGCAGCAGAGGTGTAGGGCGGCGTGGCGGACGCGCAGTGCGCGGCAGCGGCGGAGGAGGCGAGGGCGGCGGAGGCGGCGGCTGCGGCGGGGGCTGCAGGGACACCTGCGGAGCCTCGTCGCGGGAGTCGAGGCGGCTGAGGGCGTCGACGGAGCGCGCGCGCTTGACGGAGTCGCGACGCGGGGGGCAAGCGGTGCCCAGCGCGGCGTAGGAGGGCGCGGCGAGCGACACGGGCCGCGCGGGGCGCGAGTGCGGACGAGGCGCGGGCGGCGGGCGCTCGTCGAGCAGGTGCTCGAGCGAGGCGGCGCGACGCAGCACGGAGGGGCGGCGGCGCGGCGCCTCGCGCAGCGCCAGGCTCAGGTATCTGGACTTGAGCCGCTTGACGATGCCGGGCCCGTAGCGCAGCTCCTCGTCGTCGTCGGCGGGGGGCGGCGGCGGGGGAGGCGCTGGAGGCGCGGGTGCGGCGGGGGGCCGCGCTCGCGCCGCACGACGCTGCAGCAGCTCGCGCTTCCATTGTGGTAGGGAGCCGTTAGACATGCCTGAGTCCGGACAAATCAGGGTTTATGGTTACATCATAATTTTACACCTCTAAATTCAAGCAGAAGCAGGAGAAAGTCATGTTATCCTTAATAGGCTCATCTATATATGTATTTGTACATGTAATTGTAATTTGTCAAATATTATGATAAGAATGCACTTAAATTTAAAATTTGAGAATATCTATTAGCTGGATTGAAGATTGTGCTCAACTGGCAAGCTCGGAATGCCATAAATAAAGAGAAGAAGACGATTCATATCAGTTAAAATAGTCAAGAAAATTAAGTATTTATTTCATATAACAATGTCCAAAAGCAGCACAAAGTATCAGCACACCATCATTTTAAAACATTTATGGTGTTGCAATTGGTTAGGAAACTCATGAAAGAATATTCGTAGACAAAAAAAGATTTTTCTACAAAATGGTACAGTGCTAATGCAGTGGAAGTTTGGTTACAGTTTGGAAGAAAAAAGTAGACACACTGTTTTGAAAAACTAAAATTCTGTACTACTATTAGTACCTGCTGCAAGAAGTATAATTTATAAAAAAAGAGAGCTTATAATGAGGGAGGGTTTCTAAATTGTTTTGTTACATATATTTGTTCTGGGCACAATTAGAAATATTTTTGTTTTTCAATATAACTATCTAAAAATTAACGAGAGTTAAGATTTAATGAATATGAGTTTACTTTATACTTTGTAAAGTTCATCATTCTACAATCTTTTTGATAGCTCTTATATATTTTGTGTCTAAAAGTGATACTTGAATTTCAAAATCTAAAATAATGATCTAATGATACATTTACTTTAAATCTTAACAAGCAATCATTAACCATAATTTAACAAAGTTATTTGCTTTTTCACAATAATAGATGTTATAATTTATTTCAACTATATTCTATTAATGTAATCAATGTTCTAGTTTTAAATTTCCTTATTTATATCTAAATTTTAAAATCAGTTCAATAACATGAGCTAAAATAGAGTAAAAAATATAAAATAGTTATTACAGATTAAATGAAAAATAGAAAGAAGCATAAAGTAAAATTATTAAAGCATAATAAAGTTTTATTCTGTAAATAAACAACAATTTACAATAGAATAGAAGTGCAAAGCATGTAACTTACCAAAGTCCTGAGAGGACTCGAGAATGGTTTCCACCATCATCTTGAGGGCAGCCCGGCAGTAAGCAACTGATGTGACAATCGCAAACAAAATCAATTTATTAAGCAAATACTTCAACAAAAACATAAATAAGTAAATAAAAATCAAACAGATTTGATTTCATATATTTAGTTTTATATAATTAATATACCTATAAAAAATCAACATCATTCTTATATATATAGAGATAAATTATACTAATATTAATATACTTATAAAAATAAAATAATTATTCACAACAAAAACATGCTTCAGTTTTACAAACGAAAACGCAATCATTTAATAACTAATAAACAAAGCAAAAGCTGTTTGGACTGATATCACTTCTCATTGTAACAAAGGATTTATAACTAACGTAAGGCTGATAAAAAATGTTTCTAACAAGAGATAGACATATTATTTTGAAATGCAGCGTGTTGTTGACCCCACGGGCACGGCATGCCAGTTGCCAGTCAGGCTAACTGTTACGCTGCCTTCGTGGTCTGTACCCAATAATTACAAACAAACAGATCGTGATAGTATAGACATTAGTCAGTGAGCTCGCATAACTAAGTTCGATCAAGAATCAACAATAGGCGCCGCCCGCCATCATTCACCGGCGCATTCCAATCCGCCATGCTTCACATAACTTCATTCTTACCTATTAAATATCCATCGGTCTCCTTATCTTATAGAACATAAGCACTCGGTCCCGATTAATGTAACGCGGATTGTGATTAAACGACCATATATCGTATTTCTAATGAACTTCACACTGTAATCACTCAAGTCACAGCCGTTTTTCTGAAACCAAACCGAGGTTCAGATTTCTTAGCAGTCGATCACACGAATCGATTATTTTTTATAATTAAAGCATATTAAAACGAATAATAGTTAATCATAAAAAATATTATAATCACACACAAACATAATGATTGCCGCTACTCATATACAAAAATAATAAGACCACAAATGAACAACGCACAAACACACGACCACCGGTCAAAGTATGAAATATGACACTACGTTAAATGTGTTGTTATGTTCTTGGTTTTCTTAGCATAGTCTATGGTCTCGCGCCACAGAGTATCTAATGTTAGCTTTGACAATTAATGTCACTTGAGATTATTACAATTTGTAAAATTTTAATTAAAAAGTTGGTGCTAATAATGCATAATAAACTATATAATTATTTAATAACAATAATAAAAACGAGCAAAAGTATGCATAACACACTAATCTAATTTATAAACGTTATAGAGGTGTTTTGTACTTTACAAATAAATTACTGGTAGCATTATAAAAATATATATATATATATATATATATATATATATATATATATATATATATATATATATATATATATATATATATATATATATATATATATATATATATATATATATATATATATATATATATATATATATATATATATATATATATATATATATATATATATATATATATATATAATAGCTGGTTTTTAATACTCATTATGATAATTATATTATTTATGTGGATGTCAAATAATTTATGTAAAAAATCTGATAAAAATAAAATTATAATGATTTAGAAAATGTCTACTTATAATCTATATTTTTGTGAAATTTTTGGTCCCTTTTACTTACTTTAATTATTACTTGTTGTTTATCTGTTTGTTTTTTCTTTTTTGATCGAAGTGAATAATTCCTTTGTCATTATGTGTAAATAATCATTTTGTCTTTGATGAATATAAGTAATAAAATATTAACTAAAACCTTAAGAATTTAAAAAAAAACAAGACAGTGTGAAAGCATTTACGTGTGCGCTGCGGTAACTATATCGATTTATTTATTTATTCCTCATAAGAATAAATCACAATAACCATTTTTATACTTAACAAATTACAATAAAGAGTAATAGGAAGTTTATATATTTTTTTAACAATATAGTGAAACTCATTTTCTAAATAAATTTTTCGAACCTTTTACATAATTCAAAATTGCCGTGTCGCATGCCAATAAAATGGGTATTTTAAAAGATATCACTATATTAAAATACTAAACCAAAGTCGTCGTAAGGCTTATCTAGAATGATTATTATCCATAATATAAAGCGCGTCGATTTCAGGAGTAGAATTGTTTTTACTTTGAATAGTCCATACACGTATCAAAGAATTAGATTTAAAAAAAAAGGTACAGCATTATTTGAAGAAGTGATTTAGTTGTGGACACTTACCGAGGAGAATATCTCGAAAAGATTTGTGAAAAATTTAGCAGGTGTTTTAATCTGAATAGTCCATTTGATAGTTGATTAAACAAAGTGTTAGCCAACTGGATTGGCTTAGCATTTGATACTTAATGATACTTTGAGCGCATTTATTTTTAGTTTTTTCTTTTAACATGAAAAGATTTTTAGCTTTACCATGCCTAAAATGTGTTAAGCAACCAAAACGAAGCGCACGTGAATGGGAACCCACTATTATTTATATTTCGGGATATAATATCAGATCATTTGTTATATATATTATATGTATTTTATCTTCACGTGCACATCTTTTTCTCCTTAACCATTGTCATTAAAGTTTTCATTCTTTCATCACTAATTCTCTCTAATCATTACGAACTATCTAAGGCCGTTCTTTTATTCTCACTCGTTTCGTTCATTCATCCTCGCTGGTATCTACTATTATATTTATCCTTTCGTAGTGGATTCACCTAAACGGAACCTGCATATTCTTTCAAGAGATTGCATCTCCACAGCATTAATTTTTCTTTACTGCAATACCCACGTTTCTCTGTCATATAACAATGTCGGCACTAAAACTATTACTATATTGTATACGGTAAAACGTGAGGCGACACTGACGTTTTGCTTACCTTCGACACTACGCCTTTGTACATCCATTTTGCATCATCCATCTCCACTTGTCATACTTCCAAGGTATTCTCTAATCTTGCATAAATTACTTCTTTATTTCTTTTAAACACAGATCCTAACATGTCTAACTTGCATTCAGGTTTTGATTTTTTTTTCAGAATGGTGACCAATGCCCTAATGCAACTCGCATTCTTATTTATTTTTTCTCTTTATTAGGGAACAATAAACAATTGCACAAAAAAAAAGTGGTAACAAAAGTAGTAATCTAAAAATAAGCTTAAGAGTATTTGTACAATCCACAACATTGTACACGGATACATTAAAACAATATAAGAAACAAAGACAGACTAAACAAACGTAGTTTACGGGTATATAATTATATTCTTATAAGATAAACATCCCAACAACATCACGTTCAATCACGTAAACATTTAAGTAAATCTAATTTATACTTTCTATTGTTATTATAAACAAAAATATAAATTTTGTTAAAGGTTTCATTGTAACTTTGCAATAAGCGATAAAGGTGCTCGTTTGCCGCAACGGTCTAGTAGATATCAAAAAATATATTTCACCCAATAGTTCTGGACAGTCGATCTTATCGTTACATATATTGTATAAAGTCGTCGCGTCTAGGACCTTACGCCTATTATTAAGAGAAATTAACTTGTATTTTTTAAGAAATTGGTCATAGTATAATCGGCAGTGAGAACATTTATAGTATATTGAACGTAGTAATTTATGTTGAACGCGTTGAATTTGGGCTATGTATTTATTGTAAATAGGGTTCCATATCTGTGAGGCATATTCAAGATGAGGTCTTATTAGATTACAATATAAACGCAAGAATGTATTAGAGTTTTTAAAGTCATTAGTGTTTCTCATGACAAAATCTTACATTTTAAACGCATTATTTACAATATTGTTTATATGAAGATCAAAAGTAAGTTTTTGATCAATTATTAAACCCAAGTCACGTACACTTGAAACTCTTTCCAATTCAGATTCATGTAAACAATATTTTATATTTGATAACATTATGTTTTTTTTGTAAAAGTGATTGTATTACACTTAGATGGACTAAGGTATAACTTATTAGCTGAACAGTAACTAGAAAGCCTGTCAAGGTCATCCTGTAATTTTAAGCAGTCTAATAAGGTATGAATTCCTAAGTACACCTTGAAATCATCTGCATAAAGTAAAAATCTACTGTGCTTAAAACATTTGTATATGTCATTTATAAATATTATAAACAATAGGGGACCAAGAATAGATCCTTGGGGTACACTAGATGATGTATTACACGAATCTGACTAAAAGCTATTAATTACAACTTTCAGAGACTTATTAAATATATAAAAAGAAAACCAGCGTAAAAGATTACTTCGAATTCCGTTAAATGCAATTTTTTTAACAGAATTTTATGATCGACCTTGCAAAAGCTTTTCGGAAATCCGTGTAAACAGCGTCTACCTGTATTCTGTTGTCCATATTTTGAAATAAGTAATTAGTATAAAGCGCCAAATTTGTAACAGATGACCTACGTTGAACAAAACGATGTTGCTCTTTTATGATTTGATTATGCATTATAGGATATAGTTGCATATGCACAAGCCTCTCGAAAAGTTTTGCCAAGGTCGATAATATAAAAATAGGACGATAATTTTCTAAATTTGATCTCGTACCCTTTTTATACACCGGTGTGATATTTGCATTTTTCCATATATCAGGAAATGTCCCTTCTTGTATGCACCTATTGTAGATTATCGTAAGTGGAATATAAATTGTAGTGGCTGCATTCAGGTTTAGACCTTTATTTCATAATGGTGACCAATGCCCTAATGCAACTCTTATTCTGATGATGTAACACGCACTGCATCATCTGCGCGCAGCAAGCAATTCATATTTAAGTCTCTCACTTTTACTCCCAAGATTTATTTTTATCCCAACTTTATTTGGCTTCTTGGAGACAGCCAAGACCAAGCTGAGATGGCGCAACTTTGTTTGCCACTCGATTGAATGTCAAACCAAGGTGACATGCCAGATCCTACTTGATAAATGATCTTGATAAAGAATGTCCCATAAATTATTTCTTACCACTCCGTAAAAAGCACAAATTTTTGGTTTACATACAAAAAAATCTCTGATAGTACAGAGGGAAAAGATCTTATCCACGCATCCTCTTTCAGGGATAAAGCTTCCTTGAGCATATCACAGCAGTCTTTAGGATTTCTCTTGCATCCTTCTTGCTAAAATTTTTGCATACAATACCATCTAAGGTATTTAAACTGATATCACTATAGCTTGCACAGCTATCTATATATTTGTAAAAATGCAGAAGCTTTAAGACTGCTTTGCATATATTTTATATTTCTGTTTTCTATGTGTACAGATAATATTTAAATATTTTATATTATTATATGATTAGAAACACAACAAACAAGTAAATAATAAAGGACTTATAATCAGAAATGTTGCTGTAAAATAAAAACAAGGAGTGGGTTCAAATTCCGCTGCGTTCGAATTTTTATATGTTTTCTTTAAGTATTTTTTTCTATTTTTACGGCCTTATTCATAAAAAGTTATAGCACGTTTAAAGACTCGCTATAGTACGGTTGTCAAAAAACGTTATTCATAACAGCATTTTGGTGCTAATCAGTTCTATAAACCTATCATAAAGTTATAGAGCCGAGAACCCTACTATAAAAGTGTTATAACGTCCAAAGATGGCCGATTCATATAACAGCTGATTAATATGAGCATTGATATGACGTCGTCGAGTGGCTTGTCATCAAGAGTGTCAATTTCAGTTTCGTAAACAAAACAATATAACTATCGTTATTTTGTTCGATATTTATTAACTATATTTAATTATTAACAAATTTATAATTTATAAATTCTACATAAGAAAGGTGCACAGAAATAGGAGCGACTTGTTTCCTTTGGATGACGAGAATTTTACAAAATGATAGTTTTAATAATTAACGGCAACATTTATTATTATATTACCCTCATACATATGATTTATAATTAGATTGTTGAGGTTCTGGGGCGTTATTAGGTGAAATCTAGATGTTTACTGCGATCAGATGTTGGTGTCGTCGAGAGAAATTTAATATATATTTTTTAAAATACATAGGCAATACTCGTCCACTTTTAAACAGATTTCAACTCTTTATCGTTTTACTTCTTTTGATTTAATTTTTTATAACTTAAGTAAGTATATAAGCCAAAATAAAATAAACATTCATGTTTCTGTGATAACAATGACGTAAATGAAGCCGGTATAGGTATGTCAAGCCAGATCCAACAATATATTTTTATACGTAATATTATCTGTGGTCACATTAAGTCGATGCGTTTGTCACTTATTATATATTACCTGTGGATAAACTGGTATTTTCGGCAACAAGTCGACCGACTTCAGTATAGTGACAACATTGTGAACTTATAACTTATATTAGCAACACTTTAGTTATAGAAAGCTTATGGAGCGTTTATGAATACACATATTTATCGAACGTTCTATAAGCTTATAGAGTGTTTTAACTAAAGTATGCTTGAAACGTTCTATAAGACTTTTTTTATAAACAAGGCCGTTAGTGTGAAGCAACATATAACTAAAGATATGTATTCTGTAGATTATAACTTGAGGTTAAACTTCTATTGACCTCCCCCACATGTCCCAAATATAAAATTGCGTCCTCTAATAAATGCAAAGCAAATGTAACATTTCAATGGACAGGGGGTAGGCAGAGGGAACTGTAGGGACAATAGCAACGTAGTGTTAAGACACTCTATTCCTTAGTTTCTGCTTACTTAGTCTCTGCTTTTCCCGAGTGGGAATCGAACCCACATGCTGTCGCGTTTACAAGTAGACACTACGCGTCTGCGCCACGACTCCCCTGCGTCCTGTTTAGTCTCTGTTATTTATCTATCCCATTCCTCGCTTTTTATCTTTTATATCGTTGATAACTTTTAGGATATTACGTTAAAAACTTTCAGGTTATAGGTTTATTAGGAAAATGTAATAGGTCTATTTGGTCTCAAGAAAAAATGCTTTAATATGTTGTACAAAAAATACTGTATTCTGTTACATGTATTTAATTTTTAATTTGAGAAATGAATTTATTAGTTACGTTCTTTAATATTTACACAAAAGATTCAAAGATTGCCCAAAGCGTGTTTGACGCATACATGATAACGATTTGTAAAGTTATTTAAAGGAAGAAAACGATGTAACGATAAATAATTTATATTTTTTATTTTTAATAATTTTAACGGTCTAAAGTATATTTAATACATTAAAACATTTTAAGCATTAATTAATGAGTCAAACGATTTTATTAAACTTATTTTATCTCTAAAATGGAAAACACGAAATAGTGGCGACTATCTTGACAGGCGCTTATGGCCGCAAGCTCAAGGGCGAGGCGAGGGTTACCTATTATCTTGAAGCTTAAATTGTGTTGGCTCGAGATCTCAATGAAGAGAAACGGTTGCCCACAAAAGGGTATTTCTTCATTTACTTTCTGGCTTAATAAAACCCCCGGGCTGGCGAAACGGCGCCAATTACCTTCAAGATAAACCTTTCCCTTGAATTAATGAGAATGTAATAGTCACGAACAGATTGCTTTCAAAGACCTTTTATAGATTCTCTGCTGACTACTTTAACTAAATTTAGCAATTAGAAATTTATGCTTAGATTATATTTAGTACTGCACTAATTTTAACAGAACTAAATTAAACGATAAAATAACGATAAAAGTATAATAATTCTTAGGTATAATTTTATAACTTTGAATGACCAAATTAAAATTAATATGAAATTGCAGCGGTTACTTTCCTCTTAAATTTGTTTTTAATGAAAACCTCTGTTTTATTGGAGCGCCTGTTTCTAATTAATAGCAATATTGTGAAATAAATATTAAACTATAAGAAATGAAAATATTTTTTTATTTATTTTTCTATCAATATTAATTTACACCAATTTTTTACTTTTAATATATCTTTTTTTAGCTTCACGCTTTATCCCGCATATTGCAGGGTAGGCAGAGGGAACTGCAGGGACCGTAGGAACCTAGTGTTAAGATACTCCTTTGCAGTCCCTGCTTTCTCCGTCCTCACTTTCCGCCTTTTTTCGAGGCATTGCGTGTTGAGTGGCGGAACTCAACGCCGCGCTTTGCCTAGTATATATCTATTACATATTATTAGACAAAGTGCAGTGTTTTACATAAGTCTAAATGCGAAGTTTTTACAAAAAAAAACTACATATAGCTTGATGCTTGTTGTTTAATATAATAAAACTTATCGAAAAAAAAACAAAAACAGTCTAATTGAGGTTGCCACTTCAAAGGTCAAAGTAGAAATGAAATCCTTTTTGCCCTTTAAACCCTAAATTAACTTTTTCTTAACGAACCACTCGACAACTTCTACAGGCGTTAGTAATTTATCCTTCTGTCGTAAACATTGAATTGATTAATATTTTTTAAAAAACAATTTTGTCGGATTGGAGGCATTTTGCTGAAACATTATTGACTACACTGAATAATCTACAATCCAATACTACTCAAAACATTCAAGTATATATAATATTCTAATGTTCTTTTAGTGCCTGCTCAAAAATATATATTTTGTAAGAAGAACATTAAAAGTTTAGACAGAGAAAGTCTTCAAATATTTTATAATAAGTATCATTCAGTAAGAATTAATATGTAACAATCGCACTTACAGTCACTTCTTAATAAATCGATATAACTACCTATACAGTAATTTCTATGTACGACCATTTTTAGCTTCACGCTTGCCCCATACATAGCAAATATAGCAAACCTAGTGTTCAAACATTCTATTCTCCGCTTTACGCTTTTCGTGATATTGCGTGCTGAGTGACAAAACTCAATGTCACACTTTGTCTTGTATCAGAGAGAACAATATATGGATTTCCTCAGGTGGGAATCGAACCCACCAAACGTTGTGTCATGTAATATTTACTTTTTATTAATCAATAAGGCAAATTTTCATATAGAATAAAATGAAAAGATAATGGTTTTAATTTACCGCAGATTTGAGTTTAAGTTTCTAAAGGCCTTGTCAGTCTAATATATACCTATGCATATATTATGACGTAACATTGTTCACTAAGCTTCAAAGACGAGCTACTCTTAAATCATTTAATACATCCTTTTCGTTTTATAACTTTGAAGAAAGTTTGCGAAGTAATAGGCTTATAAAGAATAATTTTACTGCATACAGTGTTGTTTGAACAGTTAATAGCTTTAGGGCCCGACCGACCGTCTCTGTCACAGTTCTACGGTTTATGCGCAAAGTTTCCCCCGAGTGTAACTTTTGATTACTTGGAAGTGATTTTTATAAGAAGCTTAAGGCTTTTATGTATATTATAATTTGTTATATACTTAGAAAACGGAAGTGGTTAAAGTTAAAGGAAACATTTAAAGGAAATCATCGAAACACACGTAGATCATATGTTTCAAGTGTAGTTGGACAGGCTTTCTGCGCAAATTACATTAATCATTTAATAATTTCTGTTGTGCTTCGTTAGGTGAATGAATGTTCCGAAAGTCCATAAAGGGGGAATAGTCTGGACATTTGGTTGGCAATGCATCCACATCCTTTCAGTTTGTAGATGTCTATGGGCGAGGTCCACTTAACTTCAGGTGGCCCTTCTGCTCGTTTGCCAACTTATAATATATAAAAAACGGAAAAAAAGCCGTTGTGTGATGTAGCAGCCCCGATTAACATAATTTAATTGCTTTAACTTTATTTTACAGCCTTTGTTGTCTCTTTTACAACATTCCTAATTATGTATGGATGTATATATTGAATATAGCATTATAAAATAATTATATACTCGTTTTAAAAGGCAATTACGAATGTTCTTTACTTTAAAAGTATTTTTGCAAATTGATTTCAATTTTTATATAAAATCTACTTCTTATTACAACACAATCATAAAAAAACTTAGCTATATATTATATATTATTTTAACGAATAGGTACATGAGGAGAATAATGTATACATATGGGGCGACATCAGCTAATATAAATTACATTAGTAAATTTAACAGACGCAGCTCTCTGGGGACTATAATGAAAATGGATTACAGTTTTTATTAAGAAATGTAACTTATGTGTTTACATGATGAGATATTTGCTCAAATGTTTCTGACAGTAGAACGGTAGTACATATTATTAATAATATAGTATATGTTATGTTTCGTTATTAAGATGGCAGTTACTTCTAAATTGAAAGAAATATAGAGTAATAGAGTATTTATAATTATGACCATCATGGCACAGCGAAAAAACATCTAAATATACATATCACTTGTAAATTCGATTCTTACTTGGAGTGAAGAATTTATTTTAATTTCTTTTCTCGAACACTAAAGACAAACACCGTGACATAGAGTTTCTCGATCGAAAAGCAAAGAACGGAGTATCTCTACGCTGTTAATATTAAATGAGTATTACTCCATGGTTTTTATTTCCTTTTTTAAACATTAAAAGATTTTTATATTGGTAATCCCCGGTATTAGACCATGGACGGGGAAGCAGAGGTCGGCACAGATATATGAGGGAAGATAACGACCGAGCAAGGGATAATAGGGCAATTGTCCGCTATCGAGAAATGGGCATTAGCTGTGTACAATAGGTGACACGATTACAACATTCCAGCAATAATGTACTGAAATAAACCAACTCGGTTTGGTTGGAATTTCGAGCGATGTTTTCGACATGTAATTTATATTCGACTTAGTGTGTTTGAACTATTTAGGCCGTTTGTGTGCGGTTCGTATTAAGATTTTCTAGTGTACTATTAATATCTTTAGGGAAAGCTCCGACGAGTTTACTACATCTGGGTTAACAGCGTGGCAGACCCAATGGCGTTATAATTAAAGATTAAGCTTTCAGCGATAAGGCATTCACTTTTGCATATAATACTGTTTGTAAAGTAATCTACAATTCTGTGGGAACCTAGTGTTAAGACACTCCGTTGCTTTTCTCCGTCCCCGCTTTCCGCCTTTTTCGAGGCATTGCGTGTTGAGTGGTGAAACTCAACGCCGCGCTTTGCCTAGTTGCCAGAGCGAAGAAAATGGAAATAGAAAAATCCATCTTCCCCGACTGGGGATCGAATCCAGAAACCGTCGTGTTACAGGCAGACGTTGCGCCTCTGCGCCACGACAGTCCTCTTTTTTATTTATTTTTATTATTATTTTAATCCCAAAAGGTATTATGTATGTGTTGTATGTGGGTAATCTAATAATTAATAAATTAATCTTATATTTAACTCTATGTAAGTACAACTTGAGACGATGAATTATCTACATTTATTCATAAGCGATGAGAAAATTTCAATTTCGAATTTGTACTTTCAGAAGCAAGGAATGCTATTATGTATGAGGAATGCACGGTTTTATGGTCAGAGCACTTGGACACTTTCCGTGAGGCGCGGATTCGAATTCTGCTGCGTTTAAATTGTTATGTTTGCTTTATTTTTAGTATGAATTAACTTTAAAACAAAAAATATATATTATTATTTACACCTACTGCCTTGAGTGGGACTTGATGATGAACCCATACTAAAATTATGATAGAACTTGGGCAGTGTCATATAGCTATGGTAATGTTATAGAGCTTTCGCTTCTAAATATTAGAATGATACTTATTTAAGATAATAAAAGGGTAAAATAAAACAATATCTGGTAAAAGATTAAATACATTAAAAGAATCTTTAATGGCGAAACATGTCATACATGTAATTTACTAAACCTAAGTCATATACTCGTAGTATGTTACAATGCCGTCCTCTCTGAGCACGAGGTTTAATCTCGGGATAACTAAATAACTTATTGTAAAAATTTCATGCTTGTATTTACAATCGTGTGAATTATTTACAACATCGAAGTACTTGACAATGCATCGTTGTTTTTGGTCAGTCCCTATACAAAGCGGTTCGTACATTGCATTACTTACGTACAACAATAATATAACATTGGATGATTTACAGAAGTTTTCCTAAAACTATCGCTTACAGCTTTGTTTGGAACTTATCATGAGGTAATTCAATCGTTGCCAGAAGGCAAATGTCTTTTATTTCATTACATTCTAAAGTATTAATTGTAATCACTTTACAACATTGTTCGTTTAACACAGTTCGATGAGTATTAACATGAGCAATAGAGAGATCTCTATGAGTCGCGCCGTCAGAAATGAAGTCTTGAGTTTCCATTCCATCTCACAGCGGAGGGCGGCGGATCTGCGGACGCGAGGGATATGTCGGTCGAGGGCGTGGGCGCGGGGTAGTACACTGTTGGCGCTGGAGATGCTCGCCGTGGACGTCCAGGACGCACTGACCGCATCTCCGATCGACGTAACGTGCCATTCCTGGCTAAACGTAAGGACATCCTCTCCCCGTAAGAAGCGAACGAGTCATCTCGCGTGTGTTCCGGTGAGTCCCGAAGTCCTCGCGGTCTCACTCGTCCCGCACAAAATATCTTCAAAAAAACTCGTTTGAACTTCTCCCCAAAAATCACGTAGATTACGAAGTTGACGCTACTGTTTATAGTCACGAGGAGATTACTGGTTTTGACTAGAGGATCTAAATTGTCGAACTCGTCTCCAAGAAACACTTCGAATGCGTTCGTCACCAGCGGCAACAGGTTGCAGAGGAAGAAGACGAGTACAACGACTAGTAGCATGGTGGCGAGTCCCAGCTCGCGGCGCTGCACCCTGGAGAGTCGAGCTCGCTCTGCTTGTGCTTTGCGTACCTGCCTTACTATGCAAGCGTTTAACGCTGCCAGCGCTGAGAATGGTACTATGTACATCACCACAAGGTACATCCAATGTATGTATACCGCTACGTATCTATCGGTGCGGAAGTCCACGTTTGCCCGCACACAATATATTACTTCGCCCAGTTCGGGGTCGCCGACTGGAACCACTTCTGCTTCGAAAAATTTCGGCGTGTTGTACGCCAGTGCAAATGTTGCTGTCCCCAGAACGTACCAGCGCGCTCGCGACGACGTGCATAGAGATCTCGCCCGAAACGGATGACACACAGCTACCCATCTTTCTACAGTCACTATTAGGGTAAGGTACACTGACATTGTTTGCGCCACATTCGCTATCGGATACGCGTACGGCGTTATATGTGGACATATGTGATAGTAATAGTATCTGAGGGCCCCGTTGTACGGGAATATTGCTGTGAGACCAAACAGCATGATGGACGTGAATATAAGCACAGTGTCGCATCCGGCGAGGCCGACGAGTAGGCAGTTGATGGACGAGCGCATCTGTGGCCGTGAGAGGACGAGTACTGACAGGGCGTTGCCGAGGAGGCCGCCGGCACCAATCGCGTTGAGGAGCACTCCGTGTACCACGAACCGGAACAGTTTGTCGGAGTCGGGCACACCCACGTCCGTGTCGCATTCGAGGGGCGCCGACCGGTTCATGTCGCCAGCGCGCGGGCCGAAGGAGTGGCATCCTAGCGCGCCGCGCCACGCCACACACTCCCACACATCTGCGGACAAAAGACACCATTATTAGTTTAAGCGTTCACATTTTATGTACCTATTTATAACTATAATTAACATTTTTACACATTTTATTACAATTTATATAGGACATTATAGAAACTGAATCTAAACTAATGTTATGAAACGTTTAATAGTGCAGATTTTTTCAGTACTCTATATTTATCGCATCTTTATACTCAATATTAAAATGCGGTTTTAATGTTATTAATCAAAAACAAAATATTATTTGATGCTGTCAAATGAAATTCTGCTGAAATTACTGTGACAGGTCGAAAAGATGATATGAGGTAGACACAAATTGAAAAAAATGAAAGCTTTTTGGATTTTACTAATTGTTTTAATTAAAACAGCCTATGCTGATTTATATGAAGACAATACTTTGTATACAGAACAAAATACAACTATGAGCGAAATGGAGGTAAAAGTGCATAATGGTACAAAACACGACTTCTTTCGTAACATGGATGTGGGATCTGCCCAAAGTGGAGTAAACTCTAGGAGAGTGTTTGGTGGATCCGCCATCGAGCTGGCTGAGTTTCCTGCAGTTTGCGCACTTTTGGACCGATACTACGTTGTACGATGCAGCGCGATAGTCTTGAATAAGTACTGGGTACTGACGGCAGCGCACTGCGTCACACCGAAGTTGGCGTACGTTAAATACAACACGCGGCGACCAGCGTCTAACGAGGGAAACGTGTCCGCCGTTCAGTATTTATACCGTCATCCCAAGTAAGTATATTGTAAATAAAATATTTATAAAATAATACATGCCATTTTCGTTACTTTATGAATTTCGCATATTGTCCAGTAGGGAGAGATATCATATTAGGCTTGATATAGAAAAGCTTAAAAATTATAGCTTTAGCTTAAATTTATCTAAAATATAACGCTAGATGATGATAAAAGTAACAGGGATTTAAATGGTTATAATAGCTAGTAATAATAGCGTTTTATAAATTGGTGTTTTATACGGGTTTTGGTTTCTTAAATAAAATATTAACCAATTATTCACATTATTACTTTTCAGCTTAAATTTCCAGCAGAAGATATTGTTTGAAAGGTCTTCGGTCTACGCAGACTTCATTACCTGAAATTCATTCAGGCCAGAAACTGTTCATGTTAATAGAAAATATTACCAATTTTTCATTTCAATAATTAATTTTACTTTTCCAGATATAAAGTATTTCAAAGAGATGATGGGAACGGATTAGACGTGACGACCCTGCATCACGACGTTGGTCTCATCCGGGTTAAGGACGAGATACAACTGACTGTACCTATTGCGATATTCCCCAACTTGCGCAGAAACAACCCGCTTGATTTGTTCAATAATAAGTTCAATAATAATTTAACTAATTTACTTTCCTTCCTTTTGTGAAACAAAGCATTAAAAAGACATATTTTAATGCTTTGTTTCACAAAAGGAAGGAAAGTAAATTAGTTAAATATTAATTAAAATTATATCTTTCTCAGTTTAGTTTCAAACTTTGTATAAGTTCTCCCAACTTTATATTAGAGTATAAATGTTTTAAAGGGCAAATTGAATAATGTTTAAATTAAATTAGGCTCTTTATATTCTAAGTTTGAGGACTGTCGTGGTGCAGAGGCGCAGCGTGTGTGCTGAAGCACGTCGGTTTATAGGTGCAATTCCCACTTGGGGAAGATGGATTTTCATTTTCTTCGCTTCAGCACGGCGTTGAGTTCCGTCTCTTGTGTCTCGAAAAAAGGCGAAAAATAGGGAACGGAGTGTCCTAACACTAGGTTCCTACGGTTCCTGCAATTCCCTTTACCCTGCAATATGCGGGATAAAACGTGAAGCTAATAAAAAATAAACAAAAATTTTAGGTTTTAGGCTTCGGTCGTACAGAGCGATCTCTCCTTGGTGAAGAACTATTTTCGGCAAATCTCCGATTGGTACGCTGTGAGAAATCTGACTGGCTATACTGTGTTTGCGGCGTCGCGTCGGCTTCAGCGCCGCGGGGCGTGTGCTCCGGGGACTCTGGGGGACCTGTACTGTATCAGGGTATGCCGGTATGTATGCTGGATGTAACCAAATACTACAATCGTAGGATTATTTCTAATAATTATCTTTATTATTATTTCAAATAATTATCTCTACTTCAAGAGTATCGTTGTCATTAATAAGAATTGTGAAATTGTAAAAAGAAAAAAAAAATAGTCTCGCTGAGTTTCTTGCGCCGGTTCTTCTTAGGTCTTAGGCATTAACTTTAGCGAACCGGTGGTAAATAAAATTATTGAAACGTTCAAAACTGAAGCATGTACTATTTTGAATAAAATTGTTTGACTTTGACTTTTCTTTAGTTTTCACGTGTCTCTCATATTAAATCATATCTCAAAGTGTATTTATGGAAATATCTTTAGTTTTAATTTTTATTTTTTGTTTTTTTACTTATTTACAACATGTTTAACGTAATATAACTATGAATCAATATAAATAATTAACGCCATACCAGTACACAGTACTTCTAACTATGAATGAAGTCAATATAAATAATTACTACCGTTTTTTGGGAAAATTTGTCTGTTGTGTTTTCTTTTTACTAAAAGGACTGAGGCGTCCGTTGTCAGAATAAATTACAATAAATCACAATAAAATCTTTTATACCCTTTAAGTGACAAATGGATGAAGAGCTGTAAAAATAGAAGAGTTATTGCCTTTTTATATTGTGAGAGATTCAATAATACAACGAGGATATAAAATTATCATAGCTTTTATACAAAACATCGATATATTTTTTAACATTTATAAATATTTATTATATCGCAAAATGTCCTTAACGTAAGACGCTTTGTTTTCTACTCCCTAAATAAATATAAATAAACATAAAGCAACAAATATGCTAAAATTATTGTTATTCTACAAATACTTAGTATTATTTGAATATTATGGTAATTAGACATTAAATGAACTATTACGAAGGCCTTTTTGCTTACTCGACTGTATCGTAGCGTAAAACCACCTAATATAACAATTTTTAAAGGTGGGTGTGACGTCAATGGGTCCGGTTGAATGCGCCCGCGGCGGTGACACACCCCCTGCAGGAGCCACAAGTGTTTTCACTTCCCTCTACCAATACACTGACGTGATCAATGCTACTATTCAAGACACGGAGGCAGAGCTGCGCATGCGCATGATATCGAGAGCCTCGTGTTGTATGCCGTTGAGATTGTTGCTTGCTATTATGTTTGTAATATTTGAAAGAATATATTAAAATTATATTGTTAAGTTGGTTATTTCATTGTATTTTTACCCCTAAGCGTTAGCTACTTTGATGACTGTATAGATAATGATTTATATATATCATATCATATATTGATTGTATATATTATGGTTTTGTTGTATTTTTCAACATTATACAATTTGTTTGACTTTTGAAATATTTAAATTAGGGATACTTATTTCTAAGTATATTTATTTAATCGTCTTTAGTATAGAAAAGTTTTGTACTTAATAAAATGTATACAGACAATTTTCTCTAAGACGTTTTACGGACGTGATTTGCAAAATAATCTTCTTATTTAAGTCACATACATATACTTATATGTACATATACATATACTATAAGTACATATCTACTAAAGGGTATTAAAAGAAATTTTTATGGTATTTTATCCTTTATTTTGATGCTAAAAACATATTAGATTCACAGCAGTGAATATAAATGATTGCATTATTAGAAGACCCAAAGATTGTTTCAAATTTTAGTTCCACAAGGCCAAATTTAATTCACAAGACTAAATTAGGCGTCTGACTAAACGATCCCTGTGAGGTGAAAATTCATTATTTTCCCGTTCCTCGTTCTGATACAAGACAATACGCAGCGTGGAGTTCCGCCACTAAGCAATCAGTGTGTTAAAATACGGACAGAAGCAAACGGAGTGTCTTAACAGTAGTTTTCTCTTACGACGTCAAGTTTCCCGCTTTATAGCGGTTTACAACTTTAGTGAGAGTCTAAACATATGTTTGTATCCAAACTCCAGTCATATAAGTAAAATCTTTTTTTTTTAAAAAATCTTTTTTTTTTAGGACCGTCGTGGCGCAGAGGTGTAAGCGTCTGCCTGTAAACTAGGTTAGTATGGTTCCTGCCGTTCCCTCTGCCTACTCTGCCATGTGCGGGATAAAGCGTGAACCTATAATAAAATCTTACATTGATGATAATAGCAATTACTTTAAGTTAGTGGATTATTATCAAAAAAACAGATAGATCCGTAACAGTTTGGACCAAAACGATCGCATTTTGTCTAACAGAACTAATAAATGGTCCAGTAATTGGGGTGAGATATGATGCATGAACAACTTGTGTCCGCCACTTGTTAGTGAACCACTGATAACGACAAGCCTCAGATCTCGCTATTTATTTGCTTTATCGGTCCACTTGTTAGAGTTTTCCTTGTTCTTATTTTCGGGCTGATTTACATTTGTATACTGAAGTTGAATATCGAAGCATTTGCAATCAGAGACAGTATATAACTAATGAAGTACGGTATTTGTAAAAATATCTTAAAATAATGGTATGGTTGGAACGTGTGTAGGATAAAGAGTGACAAGTAAAAGTTTTCTTTTTTCTATGTAATCTCGGCGTTGAGCTCCACACAACAAGCGCGGAGTTAAATTGTGGTGAAAAATAAAAAAAACGGAGAGTGAAAGCACTAGATTTGTTTGCCTAGCTTGCTAGTCGGTGAAAAACAGAAGCTACAAAATTGTACCTCTTAACTATTAATTCTTTCTTTGCCACCAAGTGCGATAGACGGAGTAAGGAAACATATAATAGTTTTTAAAACTTTCTAGTCGTAGAGACGCCAATATTCAGTTCTTACAATTAATTTTCTTTACGGTATATTAGTTTTTAATAAAGCTATAGATTGGTTTCGATAGAAGAAGAAAGATTTTGGCTAGCTTATAATATTTTTCACAAAATGGATTTATAGTGAAAACTGAAATGGAACTCTACATATTTCTTTTTAAATGTAAATTTTTGCTTCTGGTCTATTACTATCTTGACACTTATAATATATATATATATATATATATATATATATATATATATATATATATATATATATATATATATATATATATATATATATATATATATATATATATATATATATATATATATATATATATATATATATATATATATATATATATATATATATATATATATATATATATATATATATATATATATATATATATATATATATATATATATATATATATATATATATATATATATATATATATATATATATATATATATATACCGTTATAACTCCTATTATGAAGAGCCTACCATGGACCATGTACTACTGTAGTGTACATATTTTGCCAATGATTAAATAAAATAAGTTAATACATAAATAAAAAAAATGTAAACTATTTTATAACATTCTTTTAATTTTAAAACATATTAATGAAATATTCAAGAACTACTTCGGCGAACTGGTTAAAATAATGCCCAAGCGAGAAAGTAAGAAAGAACTTTTAGATATATTCAAAGAAATTCTTAACTCATTTAATGTTTATAAAAGTTGTAAACCACTCATTAATGGTCATTAAATGAATGTGTTGTATTAATTTCTTTAAACTCCTAGACCTAAACATGACGTGGCATAGCACATGGCTTTACACAATTTTCAAACCAAATGATTATTTATTTATTTGTAACCAGTTCAATGTTAGAATTTACACAAACCTTAGAAGCTTCTAGAATTATAATATTAATTTATTTAGAGAACGTTTTAGTTTAAGTAACTTTGCAAAACGGTCTTATTAACTATATTTTTTAAATAGGAAGCCCATACTATTAAGATAAAATAGAAAGACGAACAAAGTCCCAACACACAACCAGTATGTACACGTAAAGCAATTTTGGGATAACACAAATCTTTCTAGTTAAATGAAGCGATGAAGGTGAGGTTCGTTGATTTATTACACCACGATAGTGCTCTACCCGTCTCTACATTTTAATTACACAACGTATCGAGTCTCTACGTAACGAGTATATTTTAATTGTGTTAGTTTAGCTTTGGGTTTTAAGGAAACATATAATTAACAGATAGTGTTTGTAGTACAGATATTTTTAATATGAAAACATTTTAATAAGGCGTTCTTGTATACAAGTAATTAGCCTGATAAAAACGAATAGTGTTGTTCTAAAAGTAGTTATTCAGTTTTGGTGCTATATCTGCAAATAATCAAATATATTTATTACTAACAGTCTCATAGACACGCCACCTATTTGTAAATTTTGTCTTAAATTTGTTGAGCATTGCTTTAACACAATTATGACTTTTATAACATCCTCTTTATTCGTAAGTTTGCGTATACATTAACTTTTTTGATATTTTCTTTTTTACTTATATGCATACGTTAGTAAAAAGTTATGTGACAAAAGAGAAATCAAATTTATAAGAATAACTTGAAATAAGAAGTGGGGACGGAGAAAGCAGGGACTAAAAGCAACGGAGTGCCTTAACACTAGGTTCGTATAGTTCCTGCAGTCCCCTCTGCCTACCCTGCCCTGTGCGTGATAAAGCGTAAAGCTAAAAAATACGTGAAATAAAGGATAACTAAAACAAATACGCAAAGTGCAGCGCTTATTTCCGCCACCCATTGCACTGGCTAAATTGACAGAGATTACTGAAGATAGAGAAAACTGTCTTAGAAAGTTACATAAATTTCCATAGAGACCTTTAAAAAGGTCGAAAATAATAAAAAATATAGAGATTTTTCGTAAAATGTTTGGAAAATCGGAAAATTCTTATGGCATATCTGTTCCGAGTAATTCTAAAGGTATTTTCCGCTTCACTACTACTGTATATAATCGTAAAGCGAGTTAGCAGCTCGTGAACACGTCCTACTACATTTTCACATTTTTGTATTTTCTTATAAGACGCTTCATACACGATTTATTTTTATGTAAGGCGTATTATATCTTTAAAAGACATTTATACTAAGGATATGCTTATCAATTTTACTATCCAAGTAAATATTAAATTATTATAAGTACAGCAACGAATATTACAGCACATTAAGTTAAACAGTTAATTAACTTGACAGTTATTTAAAAAATGATAGAATACATAGAGGAAACAAAATTATATTTGCTTTCGGTCTGATAAAATATATTTTAAATAAAACAATTTAACCAGATTTATTGTGAGGTGGCAGCAAGGCGGAAGTAACCAGCGGCTACGAGTGATATTTTTCACAAGCTAATAAAGTTCAAGCTGTTATATATGTATGTTTACCTTTTAAATATTGGCTTATTTTATGACGTAAGATCTTAAGGCTTTATATTGACATTAAAATGACCGCGGGTTTTATATTCCTTTTGTTCTATCAACCGAATGCAATGCGAAGAATGTGCTATTGACTATTTTTTTATAAATACATTTGGTAAGGCGCGAGAAGTACTCGTGTGCTGAATGTTCCATACCTATGCCGTGATTGTAGATAGTCCGCTGAGGAAAATACAAGTTGTGCAAATGATTACATATTTGAATTCGAATCCATTTATTTTGTTTGAAACGGAATGCAATTAAGTATATATTTTGTTTATGTGTGTCTAATACAAATGATTAATGTTAGGACTTTTACGGGTATTATTCTAGAACGAATTTGAAAACATCGATAAAGAACTAAGCCTTGAACTCGTTGGTAATGTGTATGTAATAAAATAGTAATACTTGCCCTTACAAAGAATATAATAAAAGTCACACTGTAAGCCAAGCCACCTGTTTTAAGACTGAAAGAATTCATAACTGGCCTCCACGCTCAATAAATCACGGTTAAAGAGTGCATTACAAAAACTTATACAAGACGCTATTGCTACTTACTATTATATAAATATTAAAAGAAATATTATTATTATTATATAAATATTAAATATTGCGAGTAATTATTGTTAGGTTTTGTTCTGGGAAACGTTTCTAGAAGGCTATATTGCCTTTGCTTTTGTAATGTATGAACAGATATATATATGAATTGTTTATTTTTTTTAATTTTTTTTTAACAATACTATAAAATCATGTCTTAAAAACCATAGTGTTACATACATGCATTTGCGAGCTTTTTATTTCTTTGTTCTTAACAACGTTTATTTTTCCATTCTAGATCGTTTTAAGAATATTGTTTCAAAACGCACTTACAATGTACGTGCTACGGCGTAGCAATAATAAAAGCGTATGCATCGCAAACTTCATGTCTACTTAAAAGTATACTTATTCTGTATATGAGTGCTGCAACATATTTACCTATATTTTCTTGGTGTTATTAATATTTTTATAATATTATTATTTCCTTCTTGTGTTTCGTATAATTTAATTGTGGACTGTCGTGGCGCAGAGGCGTCTGTAAACGCGATGGTTTGTGGGTTCGATTCCCACTCGGGGAAGATGGATTTTTCTATTTCCATTTTCTTCGCTCTGGAAACTAGAAAAAGCGCGGCGTTGAGTTCCGCCACTCAACATGCAATGCCTCGATAAAAGGTGGAAATTGGGGATGGAGAAAGCAGGAACTAAGCAACGGAGTGTCTTAACACTAGGTTCATAAGGTTTCTGCAGTTCCCTCTGTCTACCCTGCAATATGCACGATAAAGAGTGAAGTTAATTTACTCGTAATTGAGATTTTATTTAATACGCTCCCGTTTTATGCACAAGTCATTAAGTTCGGCAAATATATTCATCTATATACTAACATCGGCGATTTCAGTATTTAACTTTTATAGATATAAAATTTAATACTAAATTTGTCAAAAGTACCGAAAAGAAGCCCACCAAACGGCAAGCTTCTACTATTAGTTATATATTTTTGTACGTAAGTTAAGTATTATAGACTTAAAAAGTTATTTGATTCTAAAAGCCCTTCGTCTTTTCTTAACAAGTTTTGTAATACAAAAGCATTTCTCCTAATATTTAGTTGGTTACTTGTCGTCGGTCTATTGACTTGACTAGGATTTTGAGACAGCATTAGTGGTTTATAAGGTAAGCTGAAATCTTACTTATTTGATTATTATGTTAGTTTATTCTATGATCAATACTTGTAGAACTAAATTATTCTTCTATGTGACTCCAAGTAATATAATATATACAAAACTAGTTAACTAGTAGAAGTTGATGGTTGCTGTAGAAGCTAAAGTATTAAACTTTTACTGTGTTATGCGATTTAATGTAACATTGACATATCTACAAACGCTACGGTCCCTCTATACACGTCACACACGGTTAAGTATGCATTTTAATTTCAATCTTCCACTGAAATCTAATAAACTAATTAATACGATTCTATCTTTAATTGATACACATTATTAAAAGTTAGTAATTATAAAAATTTTATTAAAATAAACAAAATTCCGCTGAGTTATTTGCGCCTGTTCTTCTCAGATCTGAGGCATTAAGTACACCGGTAGTAATGTTTTTGGCGTTCAAAAAATCTATTTTGAAGGAGAAATTAAAATAATAAATAATTTATTAAGAACTTTTAGCGTTTTCTTGTACGTGATTATGATAATATAGTGTTTATTCTCTTTTGTAGGTCCGTTCTGCCCCGTTCCGGCCTATGGCCTATAACTTTATTTGCCAAAAAAATTTCTCGTAGCGTATTAACGTAACGCTGCTTGAAGGAAAGCAAGTCAAGCTCACGTTTTGCTCATCAGATCGGTTTAGCAAAAACATGTCATCTATTATGTTTCGAGTAATTGCTCTCGGATTCGAGATTGTAATCAGAATATCGTTATATAACACCAGTGCAGGTAGAAGCAACAATATGCCATCCACTATAATGATCCGTGTACGTAATGTGGGTACAGATTACATCGCATGACGAAGCTGTTCACAGCCGTCTACGAAACATACCCCTCATATAATCCGACACTGTATAACAGTATCGATCATCACTCAATAACAAATTACTAAAATAGTTTACAATACTTTTTAATACTCTGTTATGATTTTTTAAAATATTTTACGTATTTTATTATTTTAATATTGTTCTATAAATACTTAGTGTATGTTTAAGGCCAATCAGTATTCTTAATTCATCTGAATATAACATTAATTGGTTAAATATATATTTTTTTACTCTTTTTTGTAGACATAACCGCAAGAACCATTGGAACCTTGTATTAAGATACTTCGTTCACCACTTTGTGCCTTTTCGGAAGTTTTGTATCCATCTTCTCCGAGTGGGAATTGAACTCATAAACTGTGACGCGTATAGGCAGACACTGATACCAAAACGGCTATCCAAAACAGCGAAGGTTTAAAAAATTAAAGGTTTAATAAATTATAAATTAAAGTGTAATTACTTATGTCCTGCAAATCCCTTCAAAGTACATTTCTCCTAATAGGTAATAGTAAACTAAACTAAACTCTTTAACGAACTTGTATCTCTTCGGTTGTAGAAAAATCTTGTAAAGGACTTCGGTATTTACGATCTAAACGTAAATCCGCACGTTTACATCCAATCACTTTATAATCCAATTTTATGAGGCAATCTTCAAAGATCTTATAATTGTATATATTGTATAAATTGCCTTATCAAATATACAATTTTATAAGACAATTTATACAATATATACAATTATAAGATCTTTAAATAAATTGTTTTATTCAAATTAAACGGCGTCCTCGGGATTCATGCAAATTACCAACAATCGCGATATCAATGTTTCAGAATTATCATAATTTGATACGGTATGAAGTATGAATTGTAATTACTACCTCCCGCATTATATATTTATATGAAAAATTATGTTTGTACATAGAATAATTTTACGAACGAACGCACGATCTGTATTTTACTTGCTTTTCTTAAAAATAGATTATTTATAAAGAGTTATTTGCCAACTTTCTTTGAGATTCAAATAAAAAAAATTCATTCATAATAAAATTCAGTAGAATCAGATAATGCCATTGTGTCAAACACAAACATTCATTGTAGAGCTTTTGGAATTTCCTTAAATATTAAATTGACCTTTGCTCTACCAATTGCTAGCGTTAAACATTTGTCAGGGTCAACAAAGATCTACACTAAATCTAGTTTTCATAAACCTAATTCAATTAGTCAATCGAACAGACTGAGCTAAGTAGACTGAGTTACTTCATACAAGAACTAGAATTTCAACGCTAAAATAACTGAATTATATTCATGTGAAAACAGACTGGTCATATTGTAAACTATTTATTTGATAATATTTATATATCGAAATATTTTATTTTATTTATCATTCTTGCTTACCTAGTATAGTAAGCGCCGTAACTGTTGATACGTCAAATTAAAGAAATACAATATACATAAACGATTTTTTAAGATATTTATATAAAACAAAAAAATAAAAAAAAATCGACAAAGAACACAAAACTAGCTAAATGATATAGTATGTGTATATATGTGTGTGCGTGTGTGTGTTAATATTTACGCTTTATATTTACGTAAAAAGGAACTGTCAATAACTTGTTGACAACATTCTGTCCCGGAATAGGTTCATTAATACAATATCAGTTGTATAGAAAGCTTTTATTGGTCTACATTTATTAGATTGTTCGCTAAGTTTATAGTGACAGTTAACTGTATTTGATTTTTAATTTCCACTTTAATATTGGACTCGTTGTGTTTTATTTTTTAATAAGGTTTTTGCGTCTGCTATTAATAATCTATATATTAAAGCGTGAAGCTAAAAAAAAAAAATTATTTGTTTTAGTATTTGATCATTTGTTGTGCTGCATCAATAATTTATGTGACTCTGGCAGAATATTTGCGTCTGTGTCGATAAAATCAAGCCATTAACAAAATTTCTTGTATTACGAAAATGTTCATTGGTCTGTACTCTAATAAATATTTAGCAACAATATTATCGCCTTAGTGCCGGACCACTGAAGCGCGGCTTGTATAGAAACTCACATCGACGCTGACACGCTCCGGTGGAAGTTGTTAAGCTTATGTGCATAGGAAGCTATCATATTGAGCTGAAAGCTTCCATTTCTAAATAGAATTTTTCATGGTTTCTCTTTAAAACGATATCGGTAGTATATCATATAAGACACAGATGAAAGTCCAATTATACTACAGATTGCTGAGGTAAATAGGAAAATAAACCTGCTTTGAATATAAAAGTAAGTTCAGGCAAACAAAAATAGCTGTCAGCCATAAATATTGTAAGGTTGTTTTGCTTAGTTCGTTTGTAGATCGTCACACTAGCTCACTATAATAACCTGTTGTTATGGAGATGTTTACAGAAATTGAACTTTAAGAAGACACTGAATGATTGAAAACAAAAACCAATGTGATGATTTCAAAAATACATTAATGGAAAATTTGTATTAAAATATATAAATCTCATAAATTACAATTGTCATGATGTGATTGTCAAATTATTTAGACAAAGCCAATGTAATTCAGGTAAATATTCTATTTACATCCAATTTATTGTATAAGTTCCATAGAAATTGTGCCTCTTTATTGTAGAGTTGAATGAACGCTCATTGTAGCGAGGAATCAAAGAAATTAAGTTGCCAAAATTGTTGAATATAATTTATATATATATTTGTAATTTATATATAAAACTTGAGGACAATCGGTGGCGCAGAATCGCAACGTCTGCTTAAAACGTGACGTTTTCTGATGTTACTGCAAGCTGATGTTTACAGATGAACAGATATTGTTGACCCAGGTCCTTTATCCTAGCTGCATACATTCATATCAACTATATATACTTATTATATATTATATCTTATATATATATTATGTCTTGCTTACGTATACAATAATAAACAGAACTCTTTCACGGCACATTTAAGAGCTCTGAGTTTTTCAAATTTAAAGTTTGCCAAATTGATTTTAAAATTAAATTTGATATTATTGATATATTATGTTGTTAAAATATTTTATTTATTACAATGTTCAAAATTAGAGGTGTAATTGTTTTTATCTTATTGTGTTATGTCAAATTTATAGGCAGGTTTTAAAAAAACTTAACATTGGTCGATAGTTTGGTGATAAACGAATAAACCAATTTTAAATGACGATGTTCTAGAAAGAAATCCTATTGATTTCGTTAGTATTAAGAAAATATAAATGGTAATTTCATAGTTTCGAAGAAAGAATAGTATCCAAAATGCTACGTACAGCATGTGAAATATAGATATTGCCGGGCCATTGAGACGAAACCGCCTCCGACTGCGGAATCCGACTAAAGAACGAGCGATATTCATATATTGTTTTGAAATTACTGGACAATTTTTATTAAGTTCGCCTCTCAATAGCCAGCCCCACTACTCGTTTTATTATATTTTGTAAATCAACAAGTTACAACAACCAATTACATATTTTTGTTTTTGCAATAAATGTACTGCTTATAATTGCTAATAGAAACAGTTTTTGAGTGTACAACTCGTCAGGCTATATCATAACCAATCAGTGCTATCCAATTACTCTAACACTTTTCCACTAACTTTGTATAATCTGAATTCGACTTGCACGTCCTTCATAGAGGCTTGATTGTAGTGGCGCGATATTGGAATGCAATGCGCTGCTACGAGTTGCTACGAGCGTAGTACGTATTGTTGTTCCGCACTTTATTGCCCGCGTGCCGTGTTCTTAATCACTTGCACTGTGCGGATCACGTACACTGTCTCTTATCTTATTATTGCTATGTTTGTATGTGTATGTGTGTGTGTGCGTGTGTGTGTGTGTGTGTATGTGTGTGTGTGTGTGTATGTATGTGCATGTTAGTGTGGTTTAATTACGACAGAGAAGTTTTTAAAAAACGCCTCAAAAAAATTGTTATAAAACTTGGATTGCATACCTACAACAATGACGACGACAAATACGACGGCGACAGTTCTAGTTTTATTTTAGAACTCTATTCTACTAAAACAAAGGTGAAACAATATTTAAAGAAGTTATATCGATCAATCGATGTTGAGAAACCTGATGAGCTTGTGTAAGTTGGTAGTAGTTTTATTTCATGCTTTAATTAGTAGTACACACTATATATGATTTAAGTTTTATCTTTGAGGTTTTATTAAGTAATGATATACCTTTAAAAGTTTAAATATATATATAATTGGCGAACATATGAATTATCATTTAATCTACATTAAATCATTATAAATATGTCTTTCATTCTGATATGGATCTTGTATTAGTAAAATTTATTTCTATTAATTCAAATAAGTACTTAGTCCTAAACGTTATAGATATTAATTTCACATACAACATATACACACATATAAGTCTATGAGTTTTTATGAGGCATTTAACTTAAAATAGAAGTTTCAGATAGTATTTCGTCTCAGACACAAACCTTGAGGAAAAAAAGTATTTTGAAAGACTTGTGCACATTTAACGATAATGTTAAGTATATGTGTATATGGTAGTTTGTTAGACTGTAGAGTTTATTTAGTTATAGTGATATGATTAACAAGACAAAAGAGACAGAACAGGGACATAGGGGGTTCTCCTTGTAATTGTAAGTGTTGTTTAAATACTATATATTTACTGTAAAAGTTTTTAAATAAATAAGTTGATTTAATAGCTTCACGCTTTATCCCGCACATGGCAGGGTAGGCAGAGGGAACTGCAGGAACCATAAGAACCTAGTGTTAAGACACTCCGTTACTTAGTCCCTGCTTACTCCGTCCCCACTTTCCGCCGTTTTCGAGGCATTGCGTGTTGAGTGGCGGAACTCAACGCCGCGCTTTGCCTTAGATGCCAGAGCGAAGAAATTGGAAATAGAAAAATCCATCTTCTCCGACTGGGGATTGAACCCAGTAACCGTCGCGTTACAGGCACATATTGCGCCTCTGCGCCACGACGGCCTTTTTTATTTTTTTTTTGATTTAATAAGTGCAATTTTGCTTTGCATAAAACCAGCATAGAATATGCTCTTCCACTGCAACACAATGACCTTTGTCTATTTGTCGTATCACTGTACATCCCCCATATCGCTATAATCTCAGGCGTTTAAACACGACATGACCATATCCGTTTTATTGCCTATAAAGTGGTCCTTCGCGGAACGAGGGCATATATCCCGCTCGTTTATCTTTGGATAATCTTTTCAAGTTTTATATATAATAATAAATTACTCATAATATTATTTAATAATATTAAAATAAATATTCTCTCTAAGACTACCATTTTGTAAGTTTATTGTGATATGTAAAATATTTAACTGTCCCTGCGACTGTCACTTAAAAGAACAAGTAACATTGTAAATTATATAATTATAATAATATTTTTAAACATTTGTTCTACTATTGTAGTATTTACAGTATCGGTCATAGCAACATTTGTAGAAGGAGCTGTTCGAATTTTTCGAGACGCATTGGCGGTACTAAAATGAGATTTGTTTTATTTCCAAATCAGGGAAAACGAAAATAAGTAATCTTCTCTGAGTACAATATAAAAAGGAAAATACATACAACGTCATAACATGGGCGGGCGGAGTGACGGACGGAAGGGCGACATGCTACATTCCGGAAGGAATTTATAGCCAATGGCGACCGATACTATTTATGGTATGTTCGGACCAAAATATTTCTCTTACGATATTATTATAATAGCCTTTGTTGGGTTACGTATTATAGGTCAGATTTAGTGAATATTTTCGTTAAAGATTAGTGAATGTCGGTTAGAAATTACTATTGTATATGACAAAGACAATATATTTGTATCTTCAAATGACGATATAAATAAGTTTATTGTAATAAAACATCAGGAAGACCATTAGTTCGTTAAAACAGTTAAACAGAGAAGCTTCGAGTTTCAAGATCAACTGAAAGTAATAGATCCCTTCCGTAGCGAATATTGTGTTTTTATTATACTTTCCAAGTTTGTTGTACCATCAAGAGGAAAATAAATAATTTTAATAAATTTACATTTATTCTTGGGCTCCGGCACTCAGATATTGTAATATATATGTAGGCCGAAGGGTTTAATAAAGTTATAGTCCTTTGCTTCATAGGGTGCAGTGACACTATGACATCTTTATTTAGGAAATCTTTATCAAATGCTGAAGAAGCCGATATGAGCTTTTTTTTCTATGATGAAGAATTTTATAACAAATTATAGTCATTTTCTTCTAACTTCACGTAACAGCTCAAGTTGCCCATATTCCGTCCGTGTGCCTGAAACTGACAACAAAATGACCTTATAAGGTGGATCCCTTATCCCTTATTTTGCTTTGTAGGTTTAAAACTAGCTACCTACTAGCTAGTAGAGGACCGTCGTGTCGCAGACGCGCAACGTCTGCCTGTAACGCGACGGTTACTGGGTTCGATCCCCAGTCGGAGAAGATGGATTTTTCTATTTCCATTTTCTTCGCTCTGGCATCTAAGGCAAAGCGCGGCGTTGAGTTCCGCCACTCAACACGCAATGCCTCGAAAACGGCGGAAAGCGGGGACGGAGAAAGCAGGGACTAAGCAACGGAGTGTCTTAACACTAGGTTCTTATGGTTCCTGCAGTTCCCTCTGCCTACCCTGCCATGTGCGGGATAAAGCGTGAAGCTAAAAAAAAAAAAAAAAAAAAAAAAAAAACTAGCTACCTCTTTTCTTTAGCTTACCGGTAAAATATACGACCTAAAAAAATTTATAAACACATACAAAACTTTCATAAAAACAAAAATGTAGGTATATATATGCTTTGTGATCGCGTCTGAATCAATTTATCAATTACGAGCGACGGCGGGCGCTTGTTCGAAATTTTTGAAAGCAATTTTCACAGAATAGATTAAATTTATACCCTCACAGTGTCACTTGCATAGTGCATTGTGGCGGTTATGGCGATGGAAAAAATGTATTATATCTGTGTGAAGTTGTGAAATAACTGAATTAGCTGCATGGTTGCAGCTTCACATTCCTTAGACTCAATACTGGTCTGTTACTGCCCGCCATTTTTTTATGTACAATATAAAACTTACAACTTTGAGTCTATGTCGTGTGATACGTGTCTGTATGTGTGTATGTGTAAGCTTAAGCGGTTACTGTTACAATACTTTTAATGTTTTGGCTTATCATATTTATATATTATGTGTTTTCAGATTTTAAAACGTTTCTCATGGAGTAAAAGTAAAAGAAATGTGTATTTTTTTTAAGAAAACTTATACAAACTTTATCTAATATAACTAAATCAACTTTAAAAGTCCTTATTTATATAAGTATAGTCTATGGTTGGATACTACGATAGCTCAGTAGATGATTTTAATATTTTATGTGTTACTTTAAAATTTCTTGGGCTCAACTTACCGCCACGGTATTGAAAATAGTTGAAAGTTCCGGGATGGTTGTATGAATTGTATTTTTCGTTATACAGTTCTTTAAGTAACACAGATCACAATATCAATACAGTTCAGCACAGTTCACACCTTCTCATTTTGATTTTTGAATATATTCGCGGAGCTCACGGCGCGTGACACGCGGCTCTCGGCGAATGGCAATGACACTCGCCCGCCGCGCGGCATTTTGGCGAAACATCCGTCGATTTTGGCGGATATAAATAAGAGCCCAAATTCTACAGTCTATTTATATTGTTTCTTTGCAAATTATGGATAAAAACATACAAATTTTGTCATATATATCAACACAAACTATCTTTCTCATTAAAATAAAATACGGTCACAATCAAAACAAGTAAGTAAGGAGCTTTTGAGCCACTCTGATTCCTATCAAGTCGCCACTATTCACGGATTTGATGTTTTACCTGAAGCTTTGAAGGTGATAAAATCCGATAAGCTCCTCGACCAAGTAAGCTTTGCCATAAGCTTCTGCTATCTAACAATATTCTGTTCGTGAAGGAAATTTGTAACGTTCTAGCGATTTTTGATAAAGCTTTTACAATTTCGTAGGACTCTTTCGTAGGAAATATTCCAGCTTATATTTTTTTACAGTACAAATTAAACCGAATATTGTATTTATAGGTGTATTATAAAAAAAAACTATACCAAACTTATATGTAAATGTAAATATAAATTTCATACAAAATTACAACTCTACAAAAAGCTCAAGAGTTGGAAGTTTATTCGTATATTCAAGAAGAAAACGATTACAAAATTATTCCTGTTTTGATAATTTCATACAAAATTAGTACATACACTTTACATTCGTCATTTATTTGATTTTAACACAGGGTCAACCTTAGTTACAATATTATTACAAAACCCTCAGTTTCCCTTTATTCTGATACGAAATTAATATTGCAAATAGAATAAACACACAAACATACACATTATTTATCATGAAATCAGAGAAATAAAATTATTAATAATTTTTACGAGCTTTACTCTCTGTCCGCCTAGCAGGGCGGGCGGGTTGGTGGTACGATTTCATTATTGATATTAAAATAATTTATTATATCAATTATGTTATTAAAATAAATTATTAATTCATAATTGATATTATTACGCAAAGAAATTAATAGAAGCTTATCAGATTTGTAGCCAAGTTTAACAATAAGTTCATTTAAGCTTTAAAATGAACATTTTAGTATGGTTCTATTGAAAGAGGCTGCGTTTTAATAGAAGCTTTAACAGATTTATTTTAAAATTATTTGTATATTTTCAGGGAATCAAATGTTCCCATGTTTATATTCAATTAAATTTGTAAATAATCCATTCGTTTGCGTCATGATTGTGGGATTAGCAGATTATACGATGTAATTGTTATTTGGTACATCTATGTTATATATAATAATATACACACATACATTTCAAGAGTATTTCCTGGTTAACTGGGAATAAACGAAGACTGATAAGTGACAATTACTGAGTTGTACACTTTATGTCTTTATGTACAATTAGTGCATAATATAATTATATGTAAAAAATTACTTGTAACTATGATCAAGTTATACTGGTTAGTTCGTTAGTTCTATATTGAGATTACAAATGTTATTAGATAATCCTTATCAAACGAATGTTATGACAAATCTACTTACTTCACGTTCAGGGACGCCTTATGCGATAACTGTTCAACGGTGGCGGATATCTGGAAAAGATACATTTATTTAATATAAATTGACATAATTCTTACTTAAAACAATATACATACGTACTTGTTGTATAAAAATGAATCAAGTAAAATATTTTTATAATTACATTTTGATACTAATAACAAATTTGTTTTTTATACATCTCAAATACCGGCTACTCTATTCAAGCATTAAGTAATTTTGTGTAACTCAAAGAAAACTCTTATAAATTTCATACCCGGGTTATGTAATTTACAAGTCTGAACTTATACATATCGCTAACAACTGTTATCACTTCAGAGAGGCACAACTAATTAGCTAAGGTACACTAAATGGAACTAAATATTTAATTTAATTTAATCAATTTAATCCCCCAACAAATAAATTGAGTCTATAATGCCATTTAAAGTTAAATCTCAATAATATTTAAAATTTACTTGTGTGTATTAATAATTACTTAATTTGTATATGTATTTTGGACGAGAAGATACTTCGTAGTCTCGTCTCTGTAGACTCTTCTCGTCCAAAATACCTCAGTGCCTCAAGACGAAAGTCTACTATCAATGTGTGTTACCAGTGATGACTTACGGCACAGAAACGTGGTCTCTTACTATGGGCCTCATAAAGAAGCTCAAGGTTGGTCAACGAGTTATGGAGAGGGCTATGCTCGAAATTTCTTTGCGAGATCGTGTGCGCAACGAGGACATCCGCAAACGAACAAAAATAATCGACATAGCCCAACGAATTAGTAAGTTGAAGTGGCAATGAGCAGGGCAAATAGTACGAAGAATTGACGGCCGCTGGGGCAGAAAGGTTCTCGAGTGGCTTAGTTTAATTACTTATTTGATGACGTAACACTGACACGCAACGCTACTACGCTGATATGAGCGCCCGTACGTACTCTTAGACAGGGGCTTGTGACACATTGTGATCAATGAGACAAATATTTATAGTAATGGTTTTTATTTAAAATCAGTCACTCACTCGATTCACTGTAATATAACTATACACTATATATGCATAAGAATTACACTAATTTCTATCCGCCTATATTCCTATAGCAAGTAGATGTTAAAGAGTGATTGTTCACAAAATATTTGAAATTAAATAGTATTATTGCAAATGTAGACCTGTTTAATTAAATTATTAATCAAATAGTTTTAACCGCGGCCTGATGCGTGGTATTCATGTGGGCATAGCTAAGACCGCAAATGTAATAGGTTGTATAGAAATGATTAACGTGATGCAGTATAGTCTTCTTCGATAAATAAAGAATAAAAAGCAATTTGATTCGACATGTGAAGAGATTTCAAAGTCCTGAGAAAGATGAATCTGTAAGTATTGCATGTGCTGTATGTAGAATATGAGAGCACGTTAATATACATTTAAAAATGTTATTATTGTTACGTGTTTTATCATATAAAAAGAATTCTACTATATCAAATGAAGACTTCTATACTAACTAATAAAATAAACTAATTGATTTTAGTGGGTATTTTATTTATTTATCATTCTGAAAGGCAGGAGGACGTAGATGCAAGTAGCAAATAGACTTCTAGCTTTTAGTGATTTTAACCTACCGTATTATTTTTCATTGTACTTATACTAACATAGTAGATTATAGCGTCATAAATAGAGGGAACCAGAGCGACCAAGAGAGAGAGAAGGAATGGAATATTATACAAGTTTATACTATATATATATATATATATATATATATATATATATATATATATATATATATATATATATATATATATATATATATATATATATATATATATATATATAAATATATATATATATATATATATATATATATATATATATATATATATATATATATATATATATATATATATATATATATATATATATATATATATATATATATATATATATATATATATATATATATATATATATATATATATATATATATATATATATATATATGTATTTAAACTGCACTAATTTTGACAAAACATCGTGGTTTTATATGTTAACATTTATTGATACCCATTAACATTTTTATATATATGTAAATGTCTCGCTACAAATAGCTATTGAGTAGCAATGTATGTTTCGAGTATCTTTTTACATGACATATATTGAAGCTAAAGTGTACCAGCTCCAAACCGCTGAAGATGTAATGTGAAGATGTAAAGGATGATGAACAGAGAAACACACATGTATACTCCTTTTTTGGTTCGTTTGTTTCTCGTATATTGTGTATCTGCGAGTATTTACTACAACGAGTAGAAATGGTAGTCGTGTAATGGAACAGCGTAAGTCTCTAAGCGTCACTGTAGTAGAGGGACGTTCAGTGCGGGAAAAAAGGGGAGATGAAAATAAAAAGTTACTTCTATAAAAATAGAAACCAAAAATAAATAGTCGAACAAAACAAGTGGTGATATTTCTTCTACGTCTAAAGAAACGCGTAAAAACATTAAAATATAAAATTAGCTTATGAATTGAATCACCTCAGTACGAGACAGTTACGAGTCTTATTTTTAGAAAATAGGATGTGCTAGATTCAACAATATTTTCATTGGACCTAACATGTTTAGTATTAAATGGAAGTAGACAAAGCTTTGACCAATTAATACTCAACCTAATATACACGTACATACATATAAAAGTAGTGAAAATGTTCATCGAAGTGCAATAAAGGCGCTGCAAATTAGTTTCAAACAACATCCGTTGCGGAAACTCTATTAAATTTGTATTCCCATTCAAATACGAAACTATGTTTGTTAATGTCGATTTATTACAAGGTATAATTAAGCTTTTTAAAAAGTTCTAGAAGGCTACCGACCATTAAGAGCCTCTAACCTACCTAAACCTCTTAACGGTGTTTGTGAAAAGCAAAATGCTATTTATATTAGTACGGGTCACAAGTTCAAATTATTTTTGTAATTATTTGTTATTAGAGATCTTTTGAATTGTAATGATAGTTTAGCTCCACGGTATATCCTACATATAGCAGAGTCAACAGAGAGAACCGAACCTAACCACCCATTTCTAAGACGTTGCATTTTAAGTGTTGGAACTCAACGCTCAGGCTTTATCTTTCGACGGAGCAAACAAATCAAACTTTGAACCAGATCTCTTACAGGCACACCCACAGGTCTGCCACTAGGGCCTCGGATAGAATATGTATACATATAAAGCTAAGTTCATTATAAATACTTTCAACGATAGAAAAATGTGGATGATATATATATGAATTGCATTTGGTTGTGTAATTTTACCGTATTTAAAGCATTACTTATACTATTACACAGTCAAGCCTACCATGATATTAGTAACCTATAGTAAAATATATTATAATTTTAAAATATTATTAAGACCTAGTAAATGTATCATGACTTATACGAATGACAGTACACTACAATACTGTCGTGCAATAGTTGCAACATGTGCGTATCTATTCGGAACGACGACGACACCGTACAGTGTAGTGCAGTGCAGTACCAAGAAGACGCATCGGCTGCCAATTTGAGTTTATTTTAGTCGTCATACTCCGTGGCGTGTTGTCGTTTTATACATTACAAAGTATATTTATTTGTGATAGTATTATTATTTGATTGGACTCAGAAGTGTAGGCGAGTGGAAGCGAGAATTTGGTGCTAAGACATTTAGACCTTTCCTTCCCGACATCTAAGGTTGTCAGAATAGAATAGTAGGTGGTGGAAATTAACGTCACGCTTTGGTCTACTATATCAGGTCATTTAAAAACTACATTATTACATTTACTGTTACACTAAGCACGATAGAATTATATCACAAATTACTTTGAGCTAATATATAATACCAAAAAATGTCGCATAAATTGTCATTCGCTCGTAGAATATCGCTCGCCCGGAGGAAAATTATGTTTCAAAAATGATCAAAACGGTTGATTGACCTCTCCGGAGACTGAGACTGAGACGGCGACTGAGCTGGCACTTTTCTTGTTCAATTTATTGTATCAGTCCAGCGATCTAGCGAGGACCAGCATCATGGGTTCAGTAATACTTGGGCCACACATTTTTGATACTTTTTAGTATATTTTAGCTCAGGTTATACTTTTGTCAAGTAATATTAAGTATGCAGTAGTGTGTATTAGGTATTCTGCAGGAGAGTATTTTGTTTATAAGATATATGTAATGATGACGATATATGGATAGGAAATTGAAAACGTTTTATTTTAAGGTATATTTTGTATTCTTTATGTTTTATATTTGCTACATATAAAATATTATCCTAATTATTATCATTATATAAAAATTGCATTGAGTCAGTTTTCAGGTTCATGAAAACTTCAATGATCATATCTAAGGTAACGTTTACATGAAAGTATATCGTAGTCGTAATTGTTCCAGAATGTTGAATGAATCAGTTGTACCAACATGACGCGCACAGACGCAGACTCAAATAGAAGTGACATCGTGACAGTGCGAGAGTGACAGAATGACAGGTGACTCACGAAGTTGCAAAACACGAGTATATTAAAATGTTATTTATTTCACGTCTTTGAGGATATACTTTTGATCTTGAGCTTTTGTTTTGTTTCTTTATTTAAGTTAAAAAAATACATTTACAGTAAGATGCTGTAATATTGTGCTCTTCTTCATTATATAATATGGTAATATTGTAACATACAATTTTCTAAAATCGTTTTACTTGTTAAATAAATTTAAAGGAAATATCGAGTTTAAGTTGAAATTTATCTGCCGTAATAGAGTAAAATACCGTCATTAAAGTTAAGCTTTCACGAAGCAAAATACATGAATAGAATATTATTACTCACATATATCTTTAAAAGCTATTCAGGATTGAGACGTGATATGCGAGCTTATTTAAAAGTACACTAGAATTATTATGAAGTTTGCGAAAAATATCGAATAACAGATATATAAATTTAATTCTCAAAGCCGCACACCTTTGCAACGATGACAATCATCTCACAACATTAGCCAACTCATCAACCTCCACACGGACTCTAACACGACGATGACAATCACAAAGCTACACACAGTTCCGTACTATCTTTGTCTTTATGGAAGCATTCACTTTGTCTAATGGTAGTATTGCGTGTGTACTGTGCACTGCGTACTGTGCTAATTGTAATTCAGTAAATATTAATATTTTCACTATTGACAGTTTGTACTTATATTAAAGCATTTTGATTAAATGTTTATATGTACGGTTTGATTTATAATGATGGCACCTAATATTTGACAGCCAGACTGTAAATATGTCAATATTATTGTATATGTAGAAATATTGAACATATACTGTATAAGTTTTTAACTAAAAAAATAATAAAAAACTCTTATAGCACTAACAATCTACCACCATTGCAACTTTGATTTACTAAAGCACACGCTTCATTACAATATTCCATTCGTCATCAATAAAACGTAGCCAGCGTCTACGTGTCCATTAGTCTTATTCCCGTTCTTAAGAAAGCTTTTTACTATAAAAGCAATATGAATTTAAAAAGTAAAGAAAATAATAATATTTTTTATGAAAGAAGAACTGTCTTATTTTAAAGTTCGCAGGTAATGTTGTTGTTAAGTTGGTTTCTTTGATTGAGTTCAGCGTTATGACTATCGGGAGTGCCGATCAGGTTTAAAAAACTCAAAAACAGTTTTCTCATAAATTTTTTTTTGTTTCACGCTTTATCCCGCATATTGTAGGGTAGACAGAGAAAATTGCAGGAACCGTAGGAACCTAGCGTTAAGACACTCAGTTGCTTAGTCTCTGCTTTCTTCGTCCCCGCTTTCCGCCTTTTTCGAGGCATTGGGTGTTGAGTGGCGGAACTCAACGCCGCGCTTTGCTTAGTTGCCAGAGCGAAGGAAAATGGAAATAGAAAACTCCATCTTCCCCGAGTGGGAATCGAACCATCAAACCGTCGCGTTTGCAAGTAGACACTTACGCCTCAGCCACGACGGTCCGACACTCATAATATTTCCTTTCTCATAATAACTTAAATAAGTTACGTTAGTTCAAACCAAACTACAATATTAGTATTTAGTACATTATGAAGACTAGGTAAATGTTACGAATTACTCAGACACTTTAACTCGGGCATATCAGTAAAAATATAATTTGCGTAATATATTTAAAAACCGCGAGCGGAGCCGCAGGCAACTATCTAGTATTAAATATAATTTTCAAAAAGTCAATGAGTTAGTTCTGTCTATAATAATTTATATTCTAAGCAAAATGATTAGTTTCAGAAATATATTCTGTAATTTTATTGAGTGAAATACAATTTTCCAGTTTAAAATAGTCCATTTCTAAGTATTCTCATCTGTATAGTGTAGGAGTGTCGCAGTAAGTGGCGGTTTTAAAATTCTTTAAGCGTACTGCATTAGAAAAGCTGTAACTAGCTTATTTTAAATTTCTTTAGTTTAATTGCCACGAGTTCTTGTGCTAGTGTCTGTGCTACTTGCAAAAGCTCTACTTGAAATTAGAGTGCATTTAAAAATACTTTTACATATCATTCAATAAGTCGTATTGTAATTGATGCATCGTGACACAGTTCTCCATAGGTCACCTTTCAGTTTTACTGTACTCAGTAAAACATTATCATGTTATCTCATCATCATGCGAACATATTAAAATTATATATACATACGTTTATATATAATATATTTACAAGATTTTGCTATATAACTTGATAAATAAGATACACCAGTGGCTGTAAAGGAGTAAGCTCGAATGAAGTAATTACCACCCGTCGTGAAATAGTAGCATATGGACTGACTGACTGACTTCAAAAATATAAGATGAAAAATCTGATATTTGGCGTGTTTGTATGCACAATATTTTTTAAAATAGAGGGACTACAAAAATATAAAAAGATTGGTTACAGCTGATATTACAAAACAATTTATTTTATTTCTTTCAAGGAAATAAACAAAACATAGAGTTTACACGCAAATAAATGAGCAAAATAAATAATTATAGAAAATATTAAATTACTTTTTAAATCCATCTAAATCGCTTAAAAAATACAGACCAAGTTACTATATACATGGCTATGTTGTTTCTAATTATAAAGTAAAATTAGTTCTTTAGTTCAAGTTCTTTGAACTGTAGTAATGTCCCCTAGAGTCAGAGGTCAATGGTGACAAAGTAAAGATCACGAACCATTGACTCCGATTCGTGTCAAGCTGCCTATAAATTACTATTAGACACGAATGTAAACAAATAAGCTTCAGACACTTTGTACTAGTCGACACTATTTGTTAAACTACGAGTGAGTGAAAATTAAAACAAAAGCGACATAGGAGTAATGCAATACAGTATACTCTACTCTATACTCGTTGTTACATTTAAATTTATTTCATTTAAGTTGTTATGTACTTATTATGAAAATGACAAAAACTTGTGTTAGATTTTAGTATTGATTATACGATAACTTTTTAATATAGATTATCGAAATACTTCAAATGTCTTCTAGGATGAAATTTGCAAATACTATATAGATAGAGGACCGTCGTGGCGCAGATGCGTAAGTGTCTGCTTGTAAACGCGACGGTTTGAGGGTTCGATTCCCACTCGGATGGATTTTTCTATTTCCATTTTCTTCGCTTTGGAAACTAGGTAAAGCTCGGCGTTGAGTTCCGCCACACAACACGCAATGCCTTGAAAAGGTGGGAAGCGGGGACGGAAGAAAACAGGAACTAAGCAACGGAGTTTCTTAACACTAGGTTCCACAGTTTCTGCAGTTCCCTCTGCCTACCCTGCCATATGCGAGGTAAAGCCTGAAGCTATTTATTTATTTTAGATCTGTAAAATAATAATTCAATATTTAGTTGCTCTTACATAGTACTTTAGCTTTCTATAATAATGTCGTTATAGTAATAAAATAATAGATAGTCAATATGAAACCAAATGTCAATCACATTTTGCCCATCATTAACAAAATCGATACTTTCTTTTACATAAATGCTTCTAGTATTGTGCTTATAGTGTTCAAAAAGGTAAAATCTCTTAGAGATATACATATTTTTTCACACAATTTATCATATATACATCTAAATATTATTTATGTTAATTTACGCGAGTCGCGTATATTCGGTGCTCGTACGAGGACGATCAAGTGATAAGTTATCGCGTATGTCACCGCCCACGGCGGCGGGTTCCGGAGACGAAATGCTACACTCTGGTGTTATGTCAGTGCGTTGTACTACTGATTTATAGTGTTGTTAGTTGGAATGCGTGATTGAGATATAGTTAGTGTTTTATTATTGGATACATTAACACGTGCTATTTGTTTTAAAAATAGAAGCTGCTGAATATTTTTTACAGCTGAAAAAATGTTTAGAATGATCTTTTTTGAATATTTTAATTACATATCTAAGTACTTTGATAATATGTTGATGTACAAATTGGTCTTTAGAAATATATATTTTACGTAATAATACAATGTCGTTTATCGTATTTTAAATAATCTAAATTAGTTATTACAAATACAATTTGTGGTTTATTTAACTATTCCGGGAAATCGCTGAAATTATAAATTAAAAATATTTTCCTGAACGAAATTTTCAACCCTCTTGTGTCGCTAAAATAATAATGTCAATAGAATGTTAAGGAAATAGTAAAATTTAAAGCATCGAGTCGTACGCTCTGTATAAAGGGTCCGCCCTTTAAAACGATTGCGTAAACCTGGTAGTCAATTTATTTACCGTCATTAGTTAGCTAAAAATTTACCGCTTTAATTTATATTTAAATTTGCTGCTTGAATATATTTTAAAAGAGTTGATTTTATAATTTTTCTAAAAAGGTTACCATAATATGTTTATGTTTATAAATCAAATTATAACAAATAATTATTTTTAAAAAGAATCAAATAAGAAGTTCTTTTATTTGTTTCTATCTACTCTTCTATACATCGGAGATGCTTATAAATATAGGTCTGCCAAATTGCGCAAATTGACTGTTATAAAGTGATTTAAGATCAGATATTCATACAAATGCTAATGAGCGTGTGAATAGTTCTATGAAGAAAAAAATCATTAATTGAAACGTGTATATTTATCTTCCCCAGATAGGTCTGAGATCCAAGATCAGAATGTGTGTATATATATATATATATATATATATATATATATATATATATATATATATATATATATATATATATATATATATATATATATATATATATATATATATATATATATATATATATATATATATATATATATATATTTGTGATTTTACACACCTTCATACATTTTTCATACAAAATATTTAATGTGTAAACTGACAGGCAGGAAAATTATGAAGAGATGACTTGTCAGATGTCAATAACGGTGTTGACTTAAGACATGTTCCCGCGACGGGTTGTCTTTTGTGAGGACGCGCTCTATCATAGAGGACTGTCTCGTTTTATAAAATTATACTCTGCTCTCGTTATTAACTTTTGTAAAAATTTACTAAATAAGACCAAGTCCTATGACGCTCCTGTAGCATAGTTTTAAAGTGTACGCGATGCTTGCTTGGTTTTAGGTTTGATTTTCACATGTGGGGTTTGTAATATGCGCAAGTGACTACATTGAATAACATCGTATCCTCAATGTTAGATTTAAATGTATATTAATATAAAGATATAGTTCAATGTATCATTTTAATAATATATTATGTGTGTATTTAAGATAAGAATAACATTAACTATGAAACAATGGGCTATTAACAAGATTAATATTAATTAATTAATATGTAAAGTAACTTAACATTAGGATTCAAAACAATATGTAATAAATGTAAGCAACAGGGGCGTGCGCTCCTTATAGGCAGTAACGCAATGTTCTGCCATGCTTGCCATTCACTGATATCTTAATAAATCATTCGTACGTTTTAGATGAATTTAATTATTCGTAAATAAACGAAATATAATAACACTATATTAATAATTAAATAAATTAATTAACCAATCACTAACGCCTACGTTTTATAAATAGCACTTATTTTCTAGCGCACAAACAGTATATTTGCGCGACAAATTGTAGTCCAGGAGAGTCTCATAGAGTCCATTATATAACATATTATACAAAAATATGAAAAAACTCATGTTATCGTTTAACAATAAATAAGCGTCAACATTTGGCTATATTTATTATTATAGAAGTGTTATAATAATTAATTATAAAATTTAAAACATGTAATAAAATATCACTATATATAGTATATCTACATAATATATACTATTTTTTTTTAGCGTCACGCTTTATCCCGCCCATGGCAGGGTAGGCAGAGGGAACTGCAGGAACATACGAACTTAGTGTTAAGACACTCCGTTACTTTGTCCCTGCTTACTCAGTCCCCGCTTTCCGACGTTTTCGAGGTATTGCGTGTTGAGTGGCGGAACTCAACGCCGCTCTTTGCCTTAGTAGCTAGAGCGAAGAAAATGGAAATAGAAAAAAACCATCTTCCTGGACTGGGGATCGAACCCAGAAACCGTCGCGTTACAGGCAGACGTTGCGCCTCTGCGCCACGAAGATCCTCAAATAATTCAAATAATATAATATATACTATGAAGATCATAATGTAAGTATGAATCCCCTCTATAAGGTTTGTTTGCACAAACTGTTGCTTGCTTGGTTTGTTATCTAATTTGATTTATTTATAATTTTTATCAAAAAGTAATGCCACGTATTTTTACAAAGAGCGGTGAAAAAGAAGAAGAAAGTCTTCTCTAAAGATTCTGTCTCTCAGCCTCGGTTCGTGCTGGAGACGTGCGTTGAACAAAAAAATACTCATCCACGAGCGCTGTGTAATTTATTCAAGTTATAACAAGTCGGCTATAACCTGTTATGTTTGGTAAGTTTAATTCGTTATCTTATTTAATTATAACACTACCAGTTTCACGCGGCTTTTCTTAGAAACAGGAAAACAACTCGTATTTTTTATCGTGTTTTTATAACATAAAATAAGTTTTGTCGTATTTATACATTGATCATATTTATACAATTATATATATATATATATTTAAATTTGATTTTGAAATCAAATAAATCGTTCTTTAATCCATTTTGTGGTTACAAAATTTAAACTTATTCTGATGATAAATGTCGACGTACTACAATAGTTTTCCTTACATTTTTTATAAGTATGTATTTTATATACTATTATACTTATTAAAAAGAAAAAAAAAACAGTAAGTACGTAAAGTTCAGTAAGTCAGTCAGTCAATCAGCCAATAAATTATCAAACAAAACAAATCAATCGTGTAACTCTATATGATTTAGTGCTGAATTCAAATGTCACAAAGTTCTATAATTAAATATAGTTATACAAAGTGATTAAAACACAATTTATAATAATTATAGTTCCCAATATTACCAAATTATTTAAATATTAATTTACATATGTATAGCTACTTCAATTTGGGTATAATGTGTAATACATTAAATTATTGTGTACTGAAAAATAATGCAAGTGTAACGAAAACCTAACTTAAAACTGTTAAATACTTAAAATAGCAAATCCAGAGATTTATGAAGCCTTTATTAAATGTATGTAATTAAATGTTGTGCCGATGTTTAGAGCTAATGCGTTGGAAATATATGAAGAGTATGCCGCATAACTTTTGATATCATTTTTTATTATTGTTGTATTTGTCTTCACAAATCATATTATTTAAAACTAAGTATATTTTTTAATTAATTATATTATTATTGGTTAATTTAAGTTTTAATTTACAATTTCCTAAATATGTCAAGAGACCGGTCAAATATACAACAGTTATTATAAATTAGATTTATTGCCAAAAAGTTACTTCACTTGTACTAATTACGTATTAAAAGATCAGATAACAAGCGGAGTAGAATTATGATATTTAAATTTTTGTCTAAAATGCTTGTTGTATTTTAAAATGACCTGTTTGATCATTTTAAATTAAAATACAATACTTTTTGATTATACGTTTTTTAAATCTGAATTGTTTGTAATTCTTTAAAATGTTAATTATGGGAATAGATTATTGTTATAATATTTAAACAATTTAACATGTTTTACTTAAAATCTAAATTTGAATAAAAATATTCACCTTCTCAGATTAAATTTAAAAAGTCACAAGTAACCACAAATAACTAACACCGTCACACAACACTCGGAACACATCACTCGCGCACAACTCCACACAAAGCTCTCTCTCGTATCGTAAAGCTCCACTCGTGTCGTGTAGAGGGACACGTGGACGCGCGCACTCGGCCACGGCCGGACCGGGACTGAGTACTGAGGACTGCACGCAGAGATGATGACTGACTGTGACTCTACGGACGCTCTACGTAATGTAAATATTGAAAAATAATACAAGTTTATGCATATATGTATATGTTAGTAGTTATTGTTAAATAAAATACTGTTTAATTAATTTATTTAACAGAGGTAATGTGGTGTTCACACACTCCTTCCGTCCGAAAGGCGGAAGCCTTTCGAGTCCTAGCGCTTTAATTAGTTCATCAACGCGTGTTGTCATGTTAATAGAGCAAAGACGATTTGTTTATTCATTGCAGAGTATATATAAGTAAACATTTGCTTAAAATGAATTGTAAGTATGCATTTATTAAAATCAGTAGTGTAAACAAAAAAGCACAAAGCAGTGAAATAAGAACTCCCATGTATAGGTTTTACAACATTTAATATTTTAATAAGAACTATTTTATAAGAATGCCACAAGTGCATGTATATATATACTACATGTACTAATTTGGTCTCAATATAAAATAAATCTTCGTTAAACAGGTATTTTCAGATCTGCTCTTAATCTTTCTTCGTCGCATAAACAGTAATTTGCAAATTCACGTTTGAGAGGAGTTTTGTTTTTCTTCATACATGTCCCACTTTAAGGAGGTTACGCAAAAATAAAGTTAAGGAACTCCGTTTGTTTCTGTATAAAATATTAGTCAAGTAGTTATAGAAAATATATTAATAGTGATATGTTCTCATGCACGTTAGTCTTAGTGACCAGAGCCAGTCGATGGTTTCTAATAGGAGCGGGTTTAAAACCTACGTTAAATGTTGTATCTTCAAATAATAGGTTATAAAGTGTGTATATAATATATATTTATTTCTTAAAAACATGACTATGAAATCTCTTATTAATCATGAATGAAAATAGTTTAACCCATTGATTAAAACATGCTTTATAATAAATGGAACCGTGCTTTTAGAGAAGCTCTAGAGGGCAAAGCTCTATAAAATTTTTCTTCAGGCATCTTCTTTGAAATGTTGTCGTTTTAATAACATAAAAAACTCGACGTAGAATTGACCATGTATAACTTAACTTAAGCGTTTGGATAAATCTGTAATATAATTTTAATGTCCATATCTATTTTGTTACAATTTTATTCCGAAAAATTATCGAGTCAATGTAGTCAAAGTAGAGTGAAAATCAAACTATTTTATTCAAAATAAGAAGGTATAAACTATTCAGAGGACCGTCGTGGCGCAGAGGCGCAACGTCTGCCTGTAACGCGACGGTTACTGGGTTCGATCCCCAGTCGGGGAAGATGGACTTTTCTATTTCCATTTTCTTCGCTCTGGTAAACTAGGCAAAGCGCGGCGTTGAATTCCGCCACTCAACACGCAATGCCTCGAAAGCTAAAAAAAAAAAAATAAACTATACACTAAAATCAATGACTCGTACCGGAGTAGAAAGTTATTTATTTGAAAAAAGAATTAATAAACACTTTAATAGATATAATATACACATATACCTATATATGCTTTACTTGGTGTAATATTTACGTTATGAGCTTTAAATATCTTTTTTTTAAGCTTCACGCTTTATATATACAGTACCTTGAGGATCACCAGCTGCTTAGCGACCATCAGTACGGCTTCCGTCAGGGTCGCTCGGCTGGTGATCTCCTAGTATACCTGACACATCGTTGGGCACAGGCCATCGAGAGTAAGAGCGAGGCTGTGGCTTTTAGTCTGGATATAGCGAAGGCCTTCGATCGGGTTTGGCATAAAGCGCTACTTTCAAAGCTTCCTTCCTATGGGCTTCCTGAGAAATTATGCGAATGGGTCACCAGTTTCCTAACTGGCAGAAGCATAAAGGTCGTAGTCGACGGCGAATGCTCCGATCTCATGTCCGTTAATGCTGGTGTCCCGCAAGGCTGTGTGCTATCACCCACGCTGTTCCACTTGCACATTAATGATATGCTGCACATGAGTGGCATTCATTGTTATGCGGATGACAGTACGGGTGATGCTTTATACACCGGCCGCGCCAATATTTCTCGGGAAAACGTCATTGAAAGCCGAACCAAACTTGTGTCTGAAATTGAAATTTCGTTTCGGAAAATATCAGACTGGGGTAAACTAAACCTTATCCAATTTAACCCCAAGAAGACACAAGTTTGCGCGTTCACCGCTAAAAAGCTGCCATTTGTCGTATCGTTCCGTTTCGAGAGTACTCCTCTAACTGCCACAGCCAATATCGGAATTCTTGGCGTCGACATATCGAGCGAAGTCCAGTTTCGTGGTCGTCTGGAGGGTAAGGCTAAATTAGCCTCGAAGAAGCTCGGTGTGCTCAATAGATCGAAACAGTATTTGACGCCGGCTCACCGCCTGCAGCTTTATAAAGCTCAGGTTCGACCTCACATGGAATACTGTTCACATCTTTGGGCAGGAGCTCCCCAGTACCAGCTTCTCCCTTTAAACCGCATTCAAAGGAGAGCAACTCGAATTGTCGATTGCGAAAAGATTTCTGACCGGCTCGACTCCTTGGCACTGCGTAGAGATGTAGCCTCGCTATGCATTCTCTACCGCATATATCATGGGGAGTGCTCTGAAGAACTGTTCGGACTGATCCCTGCCGCCTCTTTCCGTCATCGATCTATGCGACAACTCTACCACCCCCACCACCTTGACAGTTGGCAGAGTACTACTGTACGTTTTAACAGAAATTTTCTGCCCCGCACCACAAAGTTGTGGAATGAGTTGCCGCATTCGGTATTTCCGGACAGATACGACCTGCAGACCTTCAAGAAAAGAGCGTATTCCCATCTAAAAGGCCGGCAACGCATTTTGTAGCTCCTCTGGTGTTGCAAATGTCCATGGGCGGCAGTATTCACTTACCATGAGGTGATCTGTCAGCTCGTTTGCCACCTATAATATAAAAAAAAAAAATATTGTAGGGTAGGCAGAGGGAACTGCAGGAACTATATGAACCTAGTGTTAAGACACTCCGTTCCTGCTTTTTCCGTCCCCACTTTCCGCCCTTTTCGAGGCATCGCGTGTTGAGTGGCGGAACTCAACGCCGCACTTTGCCTAGTTTCCAGAGCGAAGAAAATGGAAATAGAAAAATCCATCTTCCCCGAGCGGGAATCAAACCCACAAACCGTCGCGTTTACAGGCAGACGCTTACGTCTCTGCGCCACGACGGCCCTTTAAATATTATCATTATCAGTAAAATATTATATTATTTTTCACTAAAAAAACATTAAATTTTTCTGTATAGAAATAATATTCGTTTACTTACATATTGTATACATACATAAGCATACACTAGACCAATATTTTCAGTGATATAGTTTGTATCTAGCAACGATTACTCCGATCACAATATGATGGATGGGCAGTTGACCGCACTGCTTTAAAGGTCAAAGGGTTAAACATTTTATCCTGATTGATTAACGTCAATAGTCATTATCGGAAGTTCTACCAGCTGGGAGAAAGTCAACATGTATTAGAATATGGTGTATGACCTTCATACATTGATATGTACCTGAGAAGTATGTACGAGATGGAAGATAAAAATAGATGTAGAAACGCCTATTGCTGCTGGTAATACAATTAACAGAGCCTGAGCTGCGATGTCATAGGGCGATACGTCACCGTCCTCTACGTTGACGACGTTCTTTCCTTAACTTAACAGTTTCATACCTATGTAGTTCGGGCAAATCAAAAGTAAGAAATAAGAGTCAGTGGTACTTGAGGGAACGTAACGCTTCGCGTTCCGTTCTCCCAGTGCTAGCTTTAAACTGTATATTTATATATGAATGATGACATATATTTGTATAGTGATATATTTTCAAGTAAATACATTATAAACGACGACGAGCACTCGCTCTGATACCTCACTGTATTGATGCCGTTGAGAACTAGAACTAGTCGAGGACGTCTGATCTTTCTCTACGATTAATGAATTAATGATATATTATATTTGTTATATTGGTTTATAATTATAGTAATATATAATATCTATAATGTCGGTGCCGTCATCACGGCTTTGATTTTTTGTCTATCATCATCATGCCGCAGTGGGGCAGCGTCTTACTATGAACTCGATATGCGTGGGTTCTAAGTCCTAGAAGGGGAATATTTATTTTCATTTTTCTTAGTCATATAAAGATAAAAAGGTAGTCGAGGTTTACCAAGCTCTATGCAGAGATTAACTCTATATGAAGATACTCCTATACGGCTCTTATACGAGCCGATAGTTAACAATTAAGTAACAGTTCAAGAGGTTAAGTAGAGTAATTTTAAAGAATAAAATTCTATATGGATCTAAAAAAAGATATCTGAATCATGTTCCAAAACTTAACATTGTAAAACTACCATTGAGGACCGTCGTGGCGCAGAGGCGTAACGTCTGCCTCTAACGCTTCTGGGTTCGATCCCCAGTCGGAGAAGATGGATTTCTATTCCATTTTCTTCGCTCTGGCAAACTAGGCAAAGCGCGGCGTTGAGTTCCGCCACTCAACACGCAATGCCTCGAAAAAGGCGGAAAGTGGGGACGGAGAAAGCAGGGGCTAAGCAACAGAGTGTCTTAACACTAGGTTCCCACGGTCCTTGCAGTTCCCTCTGCCTACTCTGCCATGTGCAGGATAAACCATGAAGCTAAAAAAAAAACTGCCATATTATAAATTGTACGCTTTAACAAAACTCGAAAGTTGGAGCTTTGAGTATTAAGCAGAACGAAGAATGTGACGGTGTGAGTATTAAAAAGAGATTATATTAGTTGTTGCTGAATACATATAGATAATAAAGATCTAAATAAATCTACGTTTAACCTTTGGGAACTTTTGGCAGCGACACAAATGTATTGTAAACTCTAAAATAAATGTTGAGGACCGTCGTGGCACAGAGGCGCAACGTCTGCCTGTAGCGTGACGGTTACTGGGTTCGATCCCCAGTCGGAGAAGATGGATTTTTCTATTTCCATTTTCTTCGCTCTGGCATCTAAGGCAAAGCGCGGCGTTGAGTTCCGCTACTCAACACGCAATGCCTCGAAAACGGCGGAAAGTGGGGACGGTGTAAGCAGGGACTAAGTAACGGAGTGTCTTAACACTAGGTTCTTATGGTTCCTGCAGTTTCCTCTGCCTACCCTGCCATGTGCGGGATAAAGCGTGAAGCTAAAAAAAAAATGTTTTCTCAGGTTGGGATTTCTATAGAAATATAAATATTAATAGAATAAAATATATTTTTAATGGTTTCAGGGGTTTTGCCGAACATTTGGTTGCTTATCAACACGTATACAGAAGAATAAGTTAACTATTATTGAATTAAATGTTATAAACCCTTTAAAGTACGCATAGTTAGTGAGAACTCTACCAATGAAAGTTTCAGCGTGAGTTTGCGGCTTATCACACAAAGGTATATATAATATGTGTTAAAATCTCTGAAATACGCTTTCTATATAATTATTAATTAATATTTTACCCTACAGATTCACTAATATAAATAAAATAATAAAATAATAACAATATACTTTCCGTTCACATGCCTTAAATTAATTTTTAATTTTGTAAGCAATTGTTTCTCAAGGAAAACTAGATAATCATTTATTTTACAACATATGTTTATTTTTATCTTCATGTACCTCAAAAAATACTTTTTTCATTCATTCTCCGAGTGGGAGTCTAACTTACAGATATGGCTGGTTCAAGAACAGTACACCAGTAACCTGTAAAAATATCAAATTAAAAGGACACGGCTTTGAAGCTTTTAAATTCAATATAATTAAATATATTTGTATTTTATTAGTTAATTCATCTACGCATAACAAGTAAGTAAAATTTTTCCCTTGCACTTACAGCGAAAGCTCTTTCTATGCTTAGAAATAGTTTTAGGGTTAAAGACACTGAACATTTGGCTCAATATTCATTTGCTTCGTTTGTGCAAATTAAATTTCTTCACAAACAAGAAATTCTAACATTTCATAGATTCCCTAGACATTTTTTAATAAAATTGTTTGTATTGTATCTTATTACACGCAATAAATTTAACCATATTACAAAGTTAATAATGTGGTTATAGAGATTATAATATAATGTCTTTTTCATGCTAGGGCGGGCGGCGAACGGAGAACGTGGAGGGCGGGCGGCGAGCGAAGGACGTGGAGGGCGGGCGGTACTCATATAATTAACTTTTAGCGGAATGAAATTACCTTAGTCTCCTGCAAATATAATGAAATATTATTTATCTCTATAATTTTATTTTGACAAATATAAAAGGCTTCTGGAAAAAGATTATTATAAAGATTTTTTTATACAAATCTTACTAAATGTACGCTCTGTTACTAATGTTAGACAACATGGATCTGTGTTAAATACTTTAGTCGTTTTATAGATTCTTCGTAATAAATATCGAACAAGACATTGTTGCAACAATTCAATTATAAATATTTTTCTTGGAAGTTAACATAAATGCTCACAGAACACTAAACAGAATCAATAAAATAGACTTTTAATAAATAATGTTCAGTTTAAAAGCGAAGCTTTATTCCGAAGACGATTAAACGTTGGGTGGAAACAATTCTCGCGCGGACTTTACGACGCTGTTAGAGGTATTTCTTTATTCGCAATCGTAGTTATTCCAAAATCTGCTTCAGATGTTTAATTTGTTGAGCTTATAGCTTATATGTGTTATCTGTGGTATCCCATATTAATACGTAACAGACGCCACTGCGCTACAATAGCGAGCACCTTTATATTATATTATATAAAACAAAAAAGGTGGGTGCATTGAACCTCATATCATTCAGTACAGAAAGAAGCGGTTTTTTTAAAATTTGTGTAGTAAATACAGTAAATTAATTTTAATGACATATTTCTTGAACAACCTCTTTCCTATTAAATGTGTGTATGTGAAAAATGTTTGATAGACTTCTTAATATTTCACATAGAAACTTTTGTTTAGAGATTTATACGTTTAGTTTGTATTGTTAAAGATAAAGACACTGATACGTCTCTCTATTATGTCTAAATAAGGAAAATAATATAACGTTATATACTACGCTGATTCAATGCGTCTTACATGCATTCAATGCATGTAAGTTCTAGTCTTATTTAGAAACATTTACTATACAATACATTGACTTAATAATAGCAAAAAAGATTAAAGGTCAATATCCGCTTCTCCTTCAATATAATGAATATTGGCATACTTCAAGGGCCACATTCTCCTCCCGTTTAATAAACAGTTGACAATATAATCGAAAATCTGTTAGAATAAACTTCAAACAACCCTTGGAATTTGTTTAATATTTAGTGTTACTTTACAATATTGTTGACATTAAAGCTGGACTTAGTTTGTATGAAACTAATGTATACATTTATGTTGAGGTTGGTGTTAGTGGATAATACGATAGAGGTGTACTAAACCGGACTAAACGGTTGTAAAATTATTTAAATTTTTCTCAATGCTGGCAAAAATGACTTTATTGCTATGCAAATATTACATTCTTATTAAACAAGACGAGTGCCAATTCTCAAAAAATAATTGAATGGCAATAAGTTAACGTATGATTTTCTTAGCTAGATCTATTAAAGTCTTTTTTTAGAATCTTATTAAATGAATAATACAATATTTTAAAAATAACCATTATCATCGTTTGTTTGATATTCGGCCGAGCTTATCGGCCGGCTTAGTTTTGGTTCGAATTCGGATTTTACGATACAAAAGCAGATTACTTATTGTTAGCAATTTAATTTACTATTTACAACATATGAATTACATAACATTCAAATAATTATATTCAAAATAAGACTAACTCAGCGAGACTTATTTTTTGTTTTATATAGTCACATACAAATTTACAATCATTCATTTATGACAATGATAAGTTAAAAATAATCTGTACCTACAGTTTTGGATGATGGAGGAGCAGGATCAAATTTAATGGAGTGAATCTTTAGATTACTATAATTTAACTTGAATTTGGATCAATATGGTATCAATTAGGCTTATAAATATGTTTCAAACCACCATTATTATACTAAAGATATTCGGTGTTAGCGATGAGTAAATTATTCATAGGTTTTTAATTTGAACATCGACATATTTGCAATGAAATTCGTTCAATAAGGTTCAAAATTGAATTTGAAATGTGGAATGAAAATCCTTCTTAAAACCTTTATTAAGCACGATCCCAACATTCACACATACTATCAATGAGTTTTCCTTATTTTGAGTATTTCAATTATGGTATTTTTTATATAAAATATTCAATCTATGTTTCGTAAGCAAAAAAGTAGTTTAAATTATTATTGGATGCTGTAACGCCGTAGCAGCACAGCGCCGTCTAACCGTGAACGCGACGAACTTGAGATCGATTTCCATGAGGGGATCATAAATAATTTCATTTCCTCGCTCTGATAACAAGACAGATCGCGACGTTGAGTTCCGCCACTCAAAACTACTCAATGACAACGGAGTGTCTAAGCAGTAACTTACTTGAAAATGTAGTAATATTGCTGACTACAGCAATATTACTACATTTTCAAGTAATAAAACTTTATTAAATAAATATTGCAATTATCAAGTATAGGTTTATAATGGCAATATTTATTTAATAATTTAGGATATATAACTTATTCAAGTTCTAGTATTTATACGGTAATTACGGCGCAAAGGCTTTTTCTCATAATATATTATTAAATTTTCCCAGATTTTAATTAAAGCTCACACTCTACAGATATCACTTCATCTTGGGATATAGTTTTTCTTGTTAATCTTAATTAGGAAATTAAATAGATTAGGGGGAGAGTGAATTATCATCGTATCAATTTCTTTCATTTATCGTCTAGATTCAACACGCAGCTGAATTCTAATAAAATTATACTATTGTTAATACCTAACCAATTCATTTCAAATTTTAGTTTGAGCACAAACACAGACAACAGAAGTTGTTTCTTTTTCGGTAAAGCAAGATCAAACTTTAACCAACCTTATAATCTATTAACAAATTTAATAAAAATTTAGTCTTATTTAATCAACTTTTTGTAAGTAACTTATTCCATGTACATTATTTGAACGACATCTCGTATAATAAAACAGGTACAATATAGATGATGTCTCAAAAACGGTCATCATGATGGACGGACATTAAATCCTCGCAAGAAATGTTTAGTCAGCAACCTTCCTACACACATTGTAATGGAGCATGTACTTTTAACACTCCTAAATCTGACAAATAGTGTCTGAAATCACATTCGAACAAAAATAGATTTAATGTCGTTTCTTCTACAAGAGAAGGCTAAGAATCTGAAATTGCAATTACAATAGTCAGTAAAATAAAATAATATTAACATATGTAGTATTCAAATTTAAAGACACTTTGTTGACGCTTTGTTCGAATCTGTTAGATTGGATGTTATCAAATTCCTCAAGAGGTCAGCGTTATTTGTTAATTGCATTAATATTTATTTGATCTCGGAATATTAAATATTTACTTCAAATTTTCTGTTTAGTTTGCAAATTCATGATTTAACGAACTGACTTACACGAACAAGAATATTAAACTGTGGAAAAAATAAAGCGGGGACGGAGAAACAAGGGACTGAGCAACGGAGTGTCTTAACACTAGGTTTCCACGGTTCCTGCGGTTCCCTCTGCCTACCCTGCCATGTGCGGGATAAAGCGTGAAGCTAAAAAGAAAAAGAATTGATCCGGTAAAACATTTGTGTAGATAGAGTTAAATACATTTTCCTACTTTAAATTCCGCATCAACACAAATTATGCATGTGTTAGCTTTAGATACGCATCATAGAGTTTCAATATACAATTGAGTTCGTAATAAGATAGCTTGAACGGGACAAGTTAATATATAAAAAAGTTGTGGATAAGCGATATCAGGGAATCGGCGGCAAAAATAAAACACGATCTTGAACAAAACTACGACACAATAAATGCATGCACGTTACAAGAAACTCCTGCAAATAATGATACGATCGCGGTCGTTTTGCAGATACAAGTTACAAAATGGCCAACGATGCAAAAGTATATTTAAAATATCATTACATATTTATGACAACCAGACTTATCTATCTTATATAAAGTAGGTAACAGAGACATATTTAGATAAATCTTGGTCATTTCCGACACGTCTGTATTCGATAGTAACGCTCAGACTTTATATTTACCCTTTTATCTTGACTTTCAACACATTGAACAGCTACGATGATTTACCATAAACTCATAATTTAAGTAGAGCCCCAGTAAGTATGACGAATGTGTTGTATTTTTGTAATATTTTGTTTCAGATATTTACTGAAAACAAGTTCAATATGTAGCATGTATGTAAAATCTGTCGAAATTTCTTAACACCGATATTTTGCACTCGTTTACTTATTACGTTAATATTTTTCTATGTCGTAATACTGACTACTAATATATGCTTCTGATTTACAACATTTATGTTGAAGGATTTTTATATAGAATACATAAGGAATGTAGAATTTTGCTACTGAAGTAAAGTATATCTCAACAAAACGATGTTCCTATTAAACGCCTTTACGACGATTCAAGTGCATCCACTGCCAAAAAGTTTTCAGATTTCGTGCCAAGTTAACTTTCTAAGTATGCACGCTCTAATTATATGTACAAGCCCTAACTTCACAAACTCTACGCGTTAATCCGTTAGACTGTTTTAATTATTTTATAATGTATTACTAAATCAAATAGATAAAACATTAGTTAGACAATTTATTGAATATTAGGTTACATACTAAATGTCAACTTTCTCGTCTTTTTGGTAGTAAGAATAATCGATCTGGAGCTATTAATAAATTTAAAATATAAGTAGTTACTGTGCAGAGTTACTGTAAAATTATAATAATTTACTTTACGAAGAGTAGACGAAGTGTGAGTGAGTATAGTCATCAAAAAATTGTGCACATTTTAAAATTGATATTTTATAGCACTTAGAGAGTAAGCTCTCTAAGTGCTATGTAATATCCTTAAGAGTCTGATGAGTTGTCGTGACATGAGTTGACATTCTCATATCGACTTTAATGAGCTCGAGGAGACAAAAGACGACCGCTCTTTCAGTCTCGAGCTTCAGTAATCTCCTGAAATTACGTATTTAATGAAATTGCCCCAATTCATATAAATGTCAACGCAAATTCACAGAAAACATGAATCTTACTACTTCTTAGTTAGCTTTCAACACCCTGTCTAATTAATTGATAGCGTTGACAATGACAGTAATTACCTAAATAGGCTGAAACTGAAATGTTCAGTTTTTTGAAGAAGCTCGACTCTTCAAAATATAGTGATCTTCTATATATTATTATATACTTAGTCTGGCCATAAATACTGTTACTATTCAAAAAAAGAAAATATTACGTTTGAATTTGGAATCTGTCATTTTTATATGATTGCTTGATGTGTTTTCTTATTTTCGCGCCATTATATTGTTAAATATTTTGTTATATTAAAATGGAGTGGGGTGATAAAGAGAACCGAATCGCTGTGATTGCCTTACATAAAGTAGGTATGGAGAAAAGTGCAATATTTAAAACCCTCCACCCGCTTGGTATTAGTCAAATGTTTGTTTACCGGGCTATTGATAGGTACAATGATACCTCCTCTGTTTGTGACAGAAAAAGATCTGGCCGTCCACGTACCGTTCGTGTGAAAAAGGTGATTAAAGCAGTTAGGGAAAGAATTCGAAGAAATCCTGTCCGTAAGCAAAAGATTTTATCTCGGGAGATGAAGATAGCTCCTAGAACCATGTCGCGTATATTAAAAGATGACTTAGGACTTGCAGCCTATAAGAGACGTACTGGTCACTTCTTAACTGATAATTTAAAGAAGAATAGGGTGGTAAAATCCAAACAACTACTTAAGCGGTACGCAAAGGGAGGTCACAAAAAAATTTTGTTTACGGATGAGAAAATTTTTACAATTGAGCAGCATTTTAATAAACAAAATGACCGTATTTATGCTGGAAGCTCTAAAGAAGCTTCGCAATTAGTAATGGTTTGGTGTAAGCGATGGTTTGGTGGGGTGTTAGCTATGAAGGGGTGACTGAGCCATATTTTTGTGAAAAAGGTATTAAAAGGTCGGCACAAGTTTATCAAAATACCATTCTTGAGACGGTAGTTAAGTCTTTAACTAACACCATGTTCAATAAAAAGAATGGTGCTTTCAACAAGACTCGGCACCGGGTCATAGAGCTCGATCCACCCAATCTTGGTTGAAAACTAACGTTCCGGACTTTATCAGCACTGAAAACTGGCCGTCGTCAAGTCCTGACCTAAATCCATTGGATTATAATTTATGGTCAGTTTTAGAGAGTAAGGCTTGCTCTAAACGCCATGATAATTTGGAGTCCCTAAAACGATCCATTCGGTTGGCAGTGAAGAATTTTCCTCTAGAAAGAGTTCGTGCTGCTATTGATAACTGGCCTCAACGTTTAAAAGACTGTATTGCAGCCAATGGGGACCACTTCGAATAAACATTGTATATTTTTAATAGTTATATATTGATGTATTAAACTAACTCACTATGAAAGGAATAAATGTTACGTATAAAAAAAAAATCGTGCTTTTCTTTATAACAATATTTATGGCAAGACTAAGTATAGATATATAAATATTTACGTCGAGTATGATTCGTCCGCTAAACAACTTTCAACGATACAAAGTTTGTTTGGAAGTAAATGTATTTAAGAAAAGCGATTTGAGAAAAAATTACAAGTAAGTAAACTTTATATTCATTCATTGATAAAACACGAACAATCACACAGATGGGATTGTCTTCGGAGCTTTGTTACTTTACTCTTTAAATCTCATTCAAAAAAACAAAAAAATCGAGTCACCCAATTTATTGTTTTAGCCTTTTCAAACAAGTTCATGTAATTATAATTCTACCAAATAAAGAACTAGAAAATAATACAATGCAATATATTTAAATAATTTTAAGTGTATGTCTAAAAATATCGGTAAACTGGAAAGGGGATGTTTTATGAAATAATACGTCACATGAACATCTATGCTCTCTATATCGAGCGGTACAATGCGGAAATACTGTGATGATAAATCACTTTCACTAACAGAAATTTGGCAATGTACTTAAAATAAATAGGTTATGATTTATTTCAAAACTCACAATATACCAATTAAGATAACTCGTAACTCATACCACGCGATTATATCTTCCACGCTGATGAAATATTTTATAGCCCGTATTCCTGAGCCCTTTCCCATTAAACACAAACATTTACAGTACCAATATGTAGAGAAGTTATGAACGCTTCTGTAATAGAATTATTTATGAAGGCACCAGCGGGCCGGCTACGAGTACATCTACACTCGGTGTAGAGTTGACAGTGAGTATTGAGTTACGATAACCGAGATTTGTGTTGTGGTGACATTGTTTAAGTTATTAATAAAATTAAGCTCAAATATACTTCGTTTACATATACATATGTGCACCGTATATTTATATAAACAGTATAGTGGCTTTGCCTTGATTTGATATTCTATTATATCCTCAAAAATCGAAAAAAAAAATTTTACTTCATGTACATGCTCAAGGCTGGACAACTAAGATACAGCGTGTAAGTGATCAAAATGAAGATTGAATCCGCTACCAACGTGCCTACAGTCGTACATATACTGTTTCAGTGTGCCATCTTTCATTATGTATGACGTTTGAGCACACTTTAACTGTGTAGTGCATGTACCACGAGTTCACAGTACTACGAGTTCACAGCATTTTGAATAAACAACAAACAATGTTACTACTGCTTTTTTCTATTTCTATGAATACATAAATGATTGTTAGATATATATAACTAGCTGACCCGTGCCCACTTCGTTGGGCATAATCTTAATAATCATTTTTTAGTACAGAGTGTTATGTTTTAATTTCTAACTGCCAAAAGGTGAGTCATACGTAGGTATAGTTTGTATTTGCATGCTAATACAAAATTCGAAAGTAACTCTGTCCGAAAGAAAAAAAAAACACCTTTTCTGCGGGATTTGCAATAAACGAATTCCATGAGTATCAAGTGACGGGAAAAATTACTCTGGTTATGGTAATTTTAATTGTTCAAAACTTCTCTGTAAACTAAATTGGTTGTAATGTTACCATTTCGAAGTAAAATATATTGTCTATCAGGAGATCCAACCCGAGATAAGCCCAAATATAACTATCCATGGGAAAGACACGGCTTTATCATGTCAATGCCCACTAGAGAGAATGTATGACCTTGGAACTTGTTAATAGTGAGGGCAAAAGAGATCTTCACTGGAAATTGTAGCCTTTTAAACGGTATGGGTAAATCAGTGGTAATCATGGGTATATAATAATTAATAGGAATACATAAGAGAATATACATGTTTCACTCCATTATACGGCCTCCAACTCTAAATATAAGTCAACTCCTGTTCAGCGCATTTGTAACTTAGGTAATGTAAGTTGTAGTCCACAACTTACATTACCTAAGTTACAATGGCCTATTATCAACTACTCATGACCAATTAGAAAGTATCGTTTTTCCTGATGCAAGGCCGTTAGTTATTGAGGAGTTGTTCTGGAACTCCATCATCAGCTAGACTTCATCATATGCATGTTGATTAACATCAATTGCTTAGCGACTATGTTAAAGAAATAGAACTAAACCCGTAAAACAGTTACTTATTATTAAGTTCTCATGACCATTTGTGGTCTTCATCAACAATTCCACTTCATCAAATGTTATTTTTCGTGAGAAAATGACCAAGTTTCTTTAAAAAAAACCGAAATCACTATAGGTGTGCCTATAAAATTTAAGGAGTTCCCTCGTTTCCAGGATCCTATCACCAGATATTGATTTTTTTATATAGCCTATGACACTCAGCAATAATGTAGCTTTCTATTGGTGAAAGAATTTTTAAAACCAGTTTAGTAGATCCCGAGATTACCCATTACAATTTACAAACACACAAACTTTACCTCTTTATAATAATAGTATAGATAAACAGCCGCCATAGTATTGAATGTTGAAAAATGTTTCAGCAAGAACTGTTTACAGTTAATTTTTCTTAGAGTTTTTTTAAAACTATAAAAATGATCTTTCTTACAGTTTGGTTCCGTATGTTAACAAAGATTAAGGGATGTTAGAAAAAAGTTAGAGCGCTTACTGTAAGTTTGTTGTTGTTGAATGAAGCTTGTTACGCAAATACTACGAACGTCTCTGATGTGTGACAGTTGTGTGAAGTTGTAAGGGTTAGGGTAATGAAGTTATTACTTGTCTCACAGTTTGCATATGGGTAAAGCGACAAACATGTAATTTTTAACTGATATAAGTAGGAAATCGGTAGAAATTTGTTTAGCAATAGAGTATATTTCTTATCCCGTGCGTATAACGCTTTAAAATATATTAAAACATTTAACTTCACAAACTAGCCACTTCACGAACGATACCCTCGAAGTGATTCTATTATAAAATTTCTGTACGAGCTTACGAGGTGGAAATTTGCAAAAGCTCAAAATATCCCAGCGTCCTGTCATTGTGTCATCACCGTGATACCGGACCATGGGTGTGTGAGGGAATAGTTCAATAGTTTATACGAGTCGAACGGCGGAACTCAACGCGCTTTATCTTCTTGCCTGTGGAAAACAGGCGAGCATGGATTGAGTGCTAGTGATATAAAAAAAATATTTTTTAACATTATTGATTTCAATATTATTTGGATTTTATTATCCACAATCAATATATAAACAAATGAAATAGAACAATAAAGTAACACATGTTTTTCTGAAAATAGTTTATAAGTTATATTATATTATAACAATCCATATACATACATTCGCACAGTCGCTTAGGAACACCTCAGTGTAGGAGGCGCGAGGCGCGTAGAAAGTCAAACTAGTAACTGTTTCCGCTGTGACCACAGAGTATAAATGAAATTTTAAAAATGGACATTTCAATAAAAAAGTTATATTGCATCGAAATAATTGGAAATAACTTCGGTCAAGTACGAGTGGGACACGCGCATCGTGGGTTCCGTACAAATGTGTGATTGTGAATCAGCTGGCAACCCATATTTGTACTCATTTTATGTGAAATTAACTAAAATATATATTTCTAATAACAAATTTTACTACACTACTTCTACGTCTAATTGGATAGTTTCCATAAGCTGTTCTCTGCTTACTTCGTAAAGACTAAGTTTCTCGGAACGTCTAATATTAAAACAAGTTAGTCTTTGAGGTAATCTACTGAAACAACAACTTTTCTTAAAATATACTATACATAAAAGTTTACTGATTGCATTTAAAGTATTAAAAATTATCTAGCATACTAAAGTAAGACTATTAAAAATGACTACGATGATTTTGTTGATGAGTTTATTATTTTTTTCTCGTTTTTGTTGTTAATAATTAACGCACATTTAAAGTACAAAGCACGAATATATAGAGGAAGGTCACCAAATATGGAATACCATTTTGTTTCTGGGATATATAAAAAAAACTTTACATAAATTTGGTTAGTTTAATGTTTTTACTGACCAGGCATACATTTGTGAGAAGTAATTAACAGTCTTTAATCAAATATATTAATTATCAAATTAAAATCTAACACAAAAAACAAAATCACAAATGAGTAACCAAATATGGAATAGGACCCCAAATATGGAATATAAGTATAAATAAACATAACACTAACAAAATGGTCATTAATGACTAATATCTTGTGATAAATGAAAAACGTAATACAATTACTTGCAAAAGTTACAGATCCAAGTATCAAACTTTGGATCAGCACAATCATAATGTACCCAGAGCCTACACATCAAGCTTTTAATCCAGCTTTCTCCACTTTTATGGGAAAAGGTCTTGAACAGAAAATACATTCTGCATCACAAGAGTCAGGAGACATGTGGTCCATCAACTCATCATGTTCACTATCTTCATTAAACTGGATAGCGCCTAGTTCCTCAAAGTCTTGTTCTTCACTATCATCCATATTCTAGTTCGGAGCCCAAGATAGTTTTTCTTCCTAATGTAGTAGCCGCTATACTTCTGGAGACTGTTCATCTTTTTGGCAGAGATGTAATAAAGTTCTCCTAAGCACTTGAAAATACTGTGCCGCTTTCAAATACCCCATTTTCTTTTCCCGGACGAATTTTGTAGCTTGTGTCAATTTTTCTTCACTCCAGGTTTTTCGTTTGGTTGATTGTGAAGTGGACATTCTAAAAACAGTCATTCCATATATTATATAAAGAAATAATATCAATTATCTATCATATAAAATATTAAAATCGAATTATGGACTATTCCATAATTAGACACCGACGACTGTCCATATTTGGATTTTTATACTATTTCAAACTCTTCTAAATATTTTGTCAAGTCACAACATTTTAGTGACAAAAGATCACAAAATGGTGAAATAAACCTTATATCGATATACTAAATATATTTTGACACTTATATATACAAACATAATAGTTGGTAATACTTATTTATTACTTACTTTTAAAATTTATTGCACATAACAAATCAAAACACACTTACCATACGTGAAACATTCGCGCAACTGTTTCGATGGTGTGAATGCGATAGTTAGTAGACTAAATGGAAAAAATATATGGTCGAGTGTTGCGTTTCATACTTATAGTCTTAGAGAAATTAAGGAATTCCATATTAGGATACTATTCCATATTTGGTGACTTTCCTCTAAGGAATAATGTGACATCTTCACGTTGGTGTTGTATTTTATTGTACATAAACTGTATAGATTAATAAATATATGACAAGTAATGTATTACATTTATTATGTTTTAAAAGTAACAGAAGTAAATCAACATAATACAAATGTAAATCAAAATAAAGTATAAAACAGAAAGCATTCGCTCGTATTTCAATATTTTAATTTAACTGAGTAGATCTATCAGCGTTACGAAAATAATCAGATCAAAAAGTGATTTAAGTACCAGCTGTGTGCCTCACGTAAGTACACAAACTAAGTCGTAAATTACGAGAGACGGTTAATCTCAAACGTATAAATTATTAAGTATACAGTAATTTAATAGTAAGTAAATTTTTTCAATATTAGTCGACAAATAGCGGATGTGTTCCTGCTCTATTAATAAACGCAGAATGGCGGCGTTGAGTTCCGCCAAAGTGTGAAATGTGTTTACACCAGTACTCTTCTGTATACCGCAGTATGCTTACTGTTGTGTTTTAATTATCTATATGTCTCTGAGCGTGCATCTCTTCGCGTCATTCAGCGAAAATCAACGGCGTCATAGCCATTCTGTCTTGTTACGAGGGTGAAACTGAAAGTTTTTAGAACTGGCAACTTAAAAGTATTATATTAAAAAAATAAGTTTAAATTTTGAAAATACAACTCTTTACCAATAATATTGAGTATACATTTCATTCATTTGTCATTTGTTTTACGATTTGGCGGCAAATTAAAAATTGTCTGTGCACGTCAGAATGAATTTAAGCCGAGAAAATTTTTGTGCAATGATTTTTTATGACTTTCGATGTCATATAAGTCAACAAGAAAGTTATGATAGACTTCGATTGGCTTTTCACGATGAAGCCCCATCTCGTGCCACAGTTTACAACTGGTTTAATGAATTCAAACGTGGTCGAACTAATCTCACCGATGATTTGCGTGAAGGACGGCCATCTACAGTGACGACTGAAGATAATATCAGTGTTGTGCGGCGTATGATAGAGACTGACAAAAGAGTGACCTATCAGCAGATTCGGACAAGTCTAGGCATAGGTATGAGTCAAGTGCACAAAATCCTTCATGAACATTAATGGTCAGGAAGCTTTGTGCCCGCTGGATACCGCATAATTTGACCGAGGCTCAAAAACTCAGCCGTGTTGATTGGTGCCGAGAAATGATCCAAAAATTTAACGGAGGTGATTCAAATGCTGTGTTCGACATACTAACGGGTGACGAAAGCTGGATTTACTGTTATGATCCGGAAACCAAAAGACAGTCTGCTCAGTGGGTATTTCCTTCCGAAGAGTTGCCAACTAAAGTGAAGAGAGGTCGAAGTGTTGGAAAAAGATGGTGGCCTCGTTCTTCGGAAAGACAGGTCATTACGCGACAGTTGTCTTAGAGGATCAGAAAACGGTTAATGCAGAGTCGTACACTAACAACTGTTTGCCACTTGTCTTGGAAAAAGTTCGAGAGAAACGACCTCGTAGCAGGATCCTCCTTCATCACGACAATGCCTCGTCGCACACCGCCAGGCAAACGATCGACTATTTGGCGACCTTAGACGTGGAATTACTGGGTCACCCGCCACATAGCCCCGACCTCGCACCCTGCGATTTTTATTTATTCCCGAAAAACTTCGAAAAAGAAAAACTTTGAGGAAAACATTTTATGGACGCCGAAGAAGCAGTGGCTGCGTTTCAAAACGCCGTTGAAGAGACCCCTAAGGCCGAGTGGGCAAGGTGCTTTTCTCAATGGTTCCATCGAATGCAGCGATTTATTAATGTAATTGGACGCTATTTTGAAAAGTTATAATAAAACTAATAACTTGCTAGAATGCTTAGTTTTTGATTTTCTAAGAACTTTCAGTTTGACCCTCGTAGTCACACCTTACTTACGTCCTACAATTACATAATATTTAATAATTCGTTACATTATGTGAAAAAAATAAGATTACGGTTCTTTAGGGGCTAACACTTTCAAACTAAATTATTTATTTTGAGAAAGAAATCAAATCATTCCCGTCATGAATTGACTTTTATCTATTTAAGTAACTACAAAAAGGTCCTTAACAGAATTTTAAAGAAGCCTGTCTTTGACAGCTCTTCAGGCATTCATTATAGAAAAAATCATAATAAGAATTGATCAACTTCGCCCAGCGAGAAGAGGCGGTCACAATAACATGAAGTGTAACAGTATAGTCTACTCACTGTGTTCGTGTAGTCAATATCTAAATATATTTATAAAAGGAGTTGACAATTACCTGCAACAAACTAACACAGATTATATAATCGGTCATTTGACACTCTAGTTAGACAGACGCAGATAACTAACTGTACATATAGTAGTGTAGTGTGGGGAAATATTGTGAATCTACTAAAGTGCGATGATAGTGTTATTTGTAGGTACTAGATATTTGAGTCTAAGTTATAATAGACCCGCCTGCGACTATAACATTGTTTTATGATACAAATATAATATGTTGCTGCTGTATGCTACGTATGTACGTTTATCAGCTGTCAATATTATAGACTTTGTTTTATTTTGTATAAGATCACACCAAGTTGAGCAGAAAGATAAAATCCATTGACTTGAAAAACGATTGCCAAATTTCATTCATTTGAGTTAAGTAGTTATTTCGTGATCAGCGCACGTATGAACAGACGGACGGACAAAAGTTCTGTTGAGTAACTACTATTGATGTATTAACTGATTAAACTTTATTCATATAAACAAATATATCTGTATTGCTATACAGTAGTACAGTATATACGTTATTAAATTCCCAAACAACAGGTTGTAATAACGAGCTAATTCATTTGAAAGCCATTTAGCATAACAGACTTCCCGTCTTCTAATAAATATACTAAAGTGATAGTTTACTTGGAGATGTCCACTGTGTGTCGACGTGTGAAAAATTGTAATGGTTTTTGTAACATACACGTATATATGTATATATGACAACTGTACTCTCACGCTGGAGCTATAAAGCGATTTTCAGAGATCTTAATCATTTTTTTCTTCCGGCCACGTCTTTGTATTGGCAGAGTTTCAAGTTCAAAATGACGATTAACGACGCAAAGCGTTAGAATTATTTGAACGTAAACACGTTTTTATGTAGTTTTGTGTCTATGAAATGTATATTTACGACTTGTCGTGTTGATATGTCGCTGTGTAGGTCGCTGTTGTTGAATGACACAGTGTTCTCTCGAGCAGCTACCTACAGACTGAAGTTTTTATTATTTATGGCAATAATCGTTGATGTAAAAAAGATAAATTATATCTGGAAATAAAGTTTTAAATTTATTTTTCGGTACAATGAACAAGCATTATATTTGTATCATAAAATCATAAATGCACATACAAATTTTCAGAAAGCCAAAATCCAAGTGCGCTTTCGGCTGGTTGCGGGTCCCACTGGGGAGAAGACATTATTTTGTTTTCCTTCCTTTTATAAGTTCTACTTCTGCACATTTCTATATAAGATTAATAATTAATTCAAAGCTTATCTTTATAAAATGAAATACACATGAAATTTATACCAAAAAAACAAATATGTTAGTTTAATAACTATTATTATTCTATACTAGAGAGAGCGAGAGAGTCGTTGACCATTGAAACTTCGAAAGGCGGTATCGTTAGCAAAGAGTTCAGATACTTGACATGGATGAATAAATATCAATAGTTCATTCATTCATTCGTAGGTATTATCTGGAACAATATCTGAATGAATCTAAAACAATCTATAATCCACGCACACATTTATGAATATCTTAAATATATTACAGAAAAATAAAAGAAAATAGAAGGATGTTATAATTTTTTCAATTTTACTATATATTATACTCAACGCCCTTCTTACCAAAGAGAGATAAAAATAAAACTCTTAATCTTAAAATATATTTAGCAGAAGTCAGTGAAGATGTTTAATTTTTAATAAGTATCAAAGCAATAATAGAAGAATCAAGAACATCAAGAAACATATTATCCACGGCAATTAGCTGAAATAATCATGCTTAAGAGAGTCATTTAGGGCCGGAGTGAAAGCGCGTCCTTAGAAAATGGCTTTTCACTCCTGTAACAGAAGCACTTTGGTTATATGCAGCGTGAATGATAGTACACTTATTCTGTCTTAATGTTATTCCTAACAATATATGTTTATAGAATTTGTATGTATTATAATTTTACATTACGCTGCTACGTAGTATGTGGAGAAGAACCTACAAGTAACAACCGACCGTCTACGTCACAGTAGAATCACTTAGTATCTACCAACTACAAGTATCTTCGCAAACTTATTAACACATGTTCAAACGTACAAAGAGCAAGTAATACAAATTTATCCGAAAATAATATACTTTTTCCTAACACTGGAACTAAACTTTATTCTGAAAACGGTAAGGCTTTTGTTAAGTTTAAGCAAAGATTGTAAAAGTTTGTATTTATGACGGTTGCGTGAGAAGTTTCTTTTTCAGTTCCACGTTTTATTTCACGTACTGTAATATTCGCACATCGCGGGAAGTATTATTTTTCACGGAACAAAGTTTTAACATAACTGGTTTAATAACAAAAGATATTTGTTAAACCAGTGAACTAAACATGTCTTTGTGGCGGCGAATCTCGTAGACGACACGAGACCGCGTTCGTTATATACGAATTTTGATAGGATTGTGTAATTATCGACGTCGCGTAATGTGGTTATTTAGTGAAATAGTTTATAATCGTTTAGTTTTGTATATTTGGTACTATGAATGGATTTGCTTATCCATTCATTTAATAAATTGAACATTAACTATGTATTATATTTTTTAACCGCAAACCACGGTGATTTGTAAGAGACCCGTCCAACAATCTGACTACATTATTAATTGTAGGTATATGTTATATGTTAATATTAGTTCTTAATGTATGTTAATCTTTGCAAAAGAACCGTAGGGGTGTATAGGCCGAGACTCTGTTTCTGAACAAGACAGTGTGGGATCAGTTCCCACTCGAGAAGAATGAAATATTTTCATTTTCTTCGCTCTGGTAACAATGCCAAAGGACGACGTTATCACTCGTGACGTCATGCGCACGATTTCTGGTCCTAGCATTTGTATTTAAATATATTTTGTGTCTGTTTATTTCATATATTGTCATATTGTAATGTAAGTCGCTTACCTCAATTATTGTTATTATAGAAAGGACACTTTACAATATTTTTTCTTACAAAATCTTTAGACGTAAATACTATAAAGTAACGAGTAACAAGAGACGAGGTATTTTTTTTGTCATTTAATTTGTCTATATTTTATCGTTGTAATTATTTTAATATGTAATGTGTGTTAAGGATTAGAATAATATTTAATGATAAAAAAATGAATCATCAACAAGAATAATATTAAACAATTAATTGCAAAATAACTCAATATTAATATTGAGAATTATATGTAATATATGTACATAACATAATATGTTGGGTCAAACGTCTCTGTATTATTATTATTTCAATGTTAGTAGGTGAAATAAATATACTTCATATATTTTTCTCAGTGTGAATTAATACTTAAAAAATAACAAAAACTTGAAAAATCGCCTTTTTTGACAGACGTCAGTGACGCATTGTCTTCGAATATAAACAGATACATTCTCCATTGTGTGTTCTCCACTCAACGTGACATTGGCGAAGTGAATTGTGCTCAACTGGCACGCTCGAAACGCCATAAATAAAGAGAAGAAGAAGAACTATAAAGACCTCTCGCTCTATGCAATTTGTAGTCTAGGAGAGTCTTGTAGTGGAATAAACAATAACAAGTGAATACTCATATATTTTTTTAACAATAATTTGATTATTTTTCTTATTTTTGATTTGTTAATATAAATAAAAAAAATAAAAATATTAAGAAATCACAGTATTTATTTTATAATATATAATATATTTACATAACTTATATTACGTAGTTACGTGATGATAATATTATTGCGTGCTTCGATGTTGTTTATTCATGTGATAGTGGTGAGTTTAATTCCCACTCGGAAGTTTGTTTGTACAAAAATATTCCGTTTCACCAGTCTTGGTCTTATGGATTGATTTGATTATAACTTACAGGTACAAGTAATGTCACATTATTGTACGGAGAGCGGAGAAAGAAGAGACTGAAAGTCGTCTCTTTAGGCTCTCTGCTTCCTCCGGCACTTGCTGGAGATGCGTTAAATAAAAAAGTATATGTACACGAGTGATGACATTATATACAGCGCTGTGTAATATATTCATTACGTAAGCATTTAACAAGTCCGCTATAACCTGCTGTGTTTGATGAATTTGATTTGTTATCTTACTTTATATCTTATAACACTAGATTTCGTGTTATAATAAAATAAGATAACCATCGTTCCGAAATAGGAAAACGTCTGAGGATTTCTTAATTTATTTTAATGTAAATGTGTATATAAATTGTGAGATAAAATTATTTATCATAATTATACATGTATCATTTATTTATCCTCTATATGTACTCTGCGGTATTACTCGGAGGAAAGTGGAGCCCTGCCGGACATCGGAGAACACAGTAGTTGACAGCAAGATCAGACGCTAGAACAAGGTCACGTAATAACCATAGAGACCCTCGTAATATGGCACGTATGAAGATGTTAATGACAGTAGACGAGGTGAAATAGGTAGTATGTAGGGACCGTAGCTATATATAATTGTATCAAAATTAAAGTCTTAAGTTAAATCACTCTATTCAGTAGCATGTCAGAGACACATCCGTAGAAATATAGATTTAATTTTAGGCAGCTAACAATATTGTGGATTTGATGAAGATCACTAAATCTTCACTCATATTTATATAATACTGATTTGTTAAAAGATGTTTCAAATTTATAGCAATTTAACAAACCTATTAAGACCTTATTACATTATTACAGAACATTATAATTCACGAGGTAATTTGTAGGATGGCTCCAGAGATTCAACTCTATATAATTATCTATACTTCAATTTGGCTTAGAAATCATTTGAATCGTTATTTTATCCACTCTTTGGTTTTTATTACAAATTACTCACTACATATTCCTGCGCAATCTGAATATTTTGATAATAAATTTCGATATACTACAATATTTGAGGACCGTCGTGGCGCAGAGACGTAGCGTCTGCCTAAACGCGACTGTTTGTGGGTTCGACTCTCACACGCGGAATATGAATTTTTCTATTTCCATTTTCTTCGCTCTAGCAACTAAACACGCAATGCCTCGGAAAAGGAAAAGCAGGAATGGAGTTATCAGTAACTAAGCAACGGAGTGTCTTAACACTACTTTTCTTTAGTTCCTGCAGTTCCCTCTGCCTGCCCTGCCATGTGCGTAAAGCGTGAAGATAAAAAATAAAATAAAATATCAGTCAGTTTAGTTCAGTCAGTAAGTCATTCAGTCAATCAGATCTAATTAAAATTCAAATACAAATAATTGATAAACAATATTCCAAATATGATTACATGATATATTTTTTGAACGTCAAAAACATTACCGGTTCGCTACAGTTAATGTCTCAGACCTGAGAAGAACCGAAAGAATATATTGACGCTTTTTCACAATAATATTAGTACTTTTCGATCATTATGGTTTATAACTTGTTTTAAGAATTATTGTTTACTTTTTAGTTTGATATTCTTAAAAAAGCATGTTTTTCAGTTTTTTAAAATATATTTAGTATTTTTATATTTACATTTATAAATCATACTATTTAAAGTTAATATCATAATTTTATGAAATGAACCTATATTTCATAAAATAATGATACTAATCGTCATTTATTTATGTTTTAATTCACAATTTACTAAATCAGGCAAAAGACAGTTAAATCCGCAACAGTTATCGTAAATTAAGTTTATTATCAAAAAGTTAGTTTTTTTGTACATTAATAGGAAAGTAAGCTGACGAGCGAAGTAGGTTTTATATATTTTAATTTTACTCAAAAAATATTATATTACGTAGTGTATTTTAATTTGAAATGTTCAAACAATTTTGATTACACGATTATTTTCATCTCAATTGTTTGATTTTAATATCAGTTGTTCTTAATATGTTAAATATGATAATCATTGTCATGATAATTTTTAAATTTGTAATAGTAATTATGTATCTCTTAATATTAGGTAATTTAACATATTTTACTTCAATTTTAAATTCAATTATAATTATTTATAACGTATATTCACCTCTTTAAATGAAATTTAAAAATTTCCAATATAACCACATCACTTGCACACAACTCTACAACAAAGCTCTCTCAACGTGATTAATAAATAGTATATGTTGTATTGAAGTATTCCTGAGAAATATATACGCGATGAAATTTAACATAGCTTAAGCAGCGCTTTCATACGGTAGTAAGCTAGCATCGGACACTGAAACGTGGTCGTCCATGAACTAGTCCACGTTCCACTTTTAGACATTAAACATTATACATATACATTCATATATATATATATATATATATATATATATATATATATATATATATATATATATATATATATATATATATATATATATATATATATATATATATATATATATATATATATATATATATATATATATATATATATATATATATATATATATATATATATATATATATATATATTTGAGGACCGTTGTGGCGCAAAGGCGTAAGCGTATGCCTTTAAACGCGGCAGTTTCTGGATTCGAGTCCCACTTGAGGAAGATGGATTTTTCTACTTCCTTTTTCTTCGCTCTGGCAACTAGGCAAAACGTGGCGTTAAGTTCCGCCACTCAACACGCAATGCCCCGAAAAAGGCGGCAAGCGGGGACGGAAAAAAGCAGGGACTAAAGCAAAGGAGTGCCTTAACACTAGGTTTGTTCCTGTAGTTCCTCTGCCTACCCTGCCATGTGCGGGACAAAGCGTGAAGCTAGAAAAAAAAAATATTATGTTTAAGGTAATTAAATACATTAATTTATAATATATTCATATATAACATATATATTCATATATTCGGACGTCTGATCTCTCTGTGAGAAACATTTTTTATACGATTATATTCAACGATATGTTATATTTGTTTGATGTCATTGACGTCATCATGGTTATTTATTAAGTTAGTTTTTTGTCTGTCACCATCATGACACAGTGGGGCACCGTCCCACTATGAATTCGATATTTGTGGGTTCAAAGACCACTACGGGGAAGACTAATTTTCATTTTCCTTGATCAAGAACATAATTAGGTTCTCGATGTCTATCAAGCTCTATGCGTACATGGACATTTTGTGAAGACACTCCTACACGACCCCTATACGAGCGGACCGTTAACAATTAAGTGATGTCTACCAATAAAATTTAAATATAGCAATAAATCAAACAATAAAATTATAAATTGTAAAGTTTATTAAAGCTCTAAAGTTGAAGGTTTGAGCATTAAACGAAACTGAAAATGTGACGGACCTTGTAGTAAAAAGTTTATTATTGTTCTTCCTAAATATAAATATATAGTAAAGGTCTAAATAAATCTACGTTTAACCTTTGGAAACTGTCGGCAGCGACACAAATGTATTGTAAATTCTAAAATTAATGACAGCTTGTAATTAATATAGAAACATAAGTACTAATAGAATAAAATATATTTAGAATCATATATAAACATCAAGTATTGTAATACAACTTTGAATGGTCTCAGATTTCTTTTGGTGTTTTTATAATTTTGACTTTTTAAAAGTAAAGGTAAATTTACAATTCGTGATATTTTTTGATTTCTTAAAATATGATCCTTACTTTGACTTAATTGTTACTTTTATAACTTAAATAAGTTTCGTATAATAATTTTGAAGAAATACATTTAAACGTAAAAGCGGAAATAATATATGAAATGTTAAAAGCAGTAAATATAAACATTTTGACTGATAACACTGAGCTTATCACATTATAGAAAAAAACAAAATGTCAATAAAAAACTATTTACAGGCATGGATAAATACGTTATCATTAAATTTAATTATATAAATAATTAAATGTAGAGCGCTACGGCTAACTGGTTACAATTCTATCAATGAAACTTTCAGCGTCAGTTTGCGGCTTATCTTAACTTCGAAAGCAATTAGTTTGTGGGAGCTCATTTGAGTTTATAACGTCTGGCTTACGTTCTTTATGGTATTATTATGTTATATTTAAAAGCTCTAAAAAACGATTTCTTTTCATACAAAACACAATTATTTGGTACAGTAAAACAATAACGATAAGCTTTCAATTAAATTTTAATCAATTTTCTTACATTTCTATATATGTAAATAATTAATTCTAAAGTCAAATAATAATGTCAAGTTATTTAGCTAATCTTTTATTTCATAGGACCGTCGTGGCGCACAGGCGTAACGTCTGCCTGAAACGCGACGGTTTCTGGGTTCGATTCCTAGTCGGGGAAGATGGATTTTTCAATTTCCATTTTCTTCGCTCTGGCAAACTAGGCAAAGCGCGGCGTTGAGTTCCGCCACTCAACACGCAAGGCCTCGAAAAAGGCGGAAAGCAATGACGAAGAAAGCAGGGACTAAGCAACGGAGTGTCTTAACACTAGGTTCGTATGGCTTCGCAGTTCCATCTGTCTACCCTGGTATGTGCGGGATAAATCGTGAACTAAAAAAAAATATTTTACAACAAACAGATGCCTATTTTTAACTTCGTGTACCTAAGATAAAACTTTTTTAAAGTTAATATTATTTAAAACTTACGAGTATAAAATCGATTGAATAAAATAGACTTTTCATAAATAATAGTTAGTTGAAAAGCCAAAGCTTCATTCCGAAGACGATTAAGCGTGGAGTGAAGGCAATTTTCTCGAGGACTTTACGACACTATTAGAGACATTTCTGTTATTAACCTGTATTTATTGATACGTAGGACATCGCTAGAAATTTATAATGCAATATATTATATTCTCCACAGACACATAAAAAGGTGGACAATCGGAATCTACAGTGACGACACTTTCCACCCAAAATTCGTGATATTATGAGTTGAGCGACGACACGTTTTATCCTCTTGGCTCTGGAAAATATGCGAGTTTTAGTAAAGTAACGAAATAAAAGTACTTTTTTAAAATTACTAATTTCAATATTAGGGGTAGTGATTTGTATTTTACTATCCATAATCAATATGAAAACAAGTGATGAAGAATAAAGTAAAACACACACAACATCTACACACACTTATACTACAAACTATAACTTATACTTGCACTCGTTTTATATAAAATTAATTAAAATGTACAATTCTAGTTCTACGTCTATTTAGTTATATAGTTTCCATCAGCTCTTCTCTGCTTACTTTACGAAGACCAAAGTTTCTAACATCAACACAAGTTGGTCTTTGAGGTGTTCTACTGGAACAAGAACCTTTCGTTTGTGGCTGTATTATAAAAACCCATTTACTTTTACTATTTAAATTCAATACTCTATAGTTTACTACTATAGTAAAGTATTTTGAAATTTATTCACTTCCATTGGTTGGCTGGAAGAGATTTCTTTTAGAAATAAGCCCACCGTTGTCAACGAAATTTACTTGATTGTTATATCTCATTTGTATTTTTTTATGTGCAATAAAGAATATATAAAGTAACTACTAAATTTGGTCACTAAACTAATGTGTCATATGAGTCGACGCGAGTCAGGGTCGCGTTACGAGTAGTTACTGTTTTATTATTCACACCCGCTAGTGGCCGGTCGCTGGTCCATTGTACGTTGTTTGGATGTCGATATTTAGAACACAAAAAATATTTCGGAATTATAGACCAAATCACGTATTCATATATGTACATATATACAACACATATATAGGTATACAACAAATATGAACATATTTATATTGGCATCATAATAGGTCGGATCTGTTTTTTTACAGCCTTGAGTAATGTCGCCGTTTATGAGATGTATTTGAATATTTTTTTAGATTACCGCAAAAACTGTTCATGTGCTTTATTTTCCTTACCATAAATTATTAAGATTTATGCGTGGTTTTTGGTTTTTAATAAAGCAAGCACATTATGAATGACGTGTTATTTAAAAGTAACGCAACCAGTTAAGCTTGTCTTAATTATTACATATCAAAAGAACAATCTGGCTTACGTATATTTAGTGTACGAAAATACAGGAAAATGAGGTTTTTCTTTGGGTATTTCCCGAAGAACCCCTGTCATATAGTAGAGTTCAAAAAATCTATCAACGATTGTAATAAATATATCAAATGTGAAAGCATTTATTTATTATTCATTATCCACAAATAGAGAACTGTCGTGGCGCAGAGGCGCAACGTCTGCCTGTAACGCGACGGTTACTGGGTTCGATTCCCAGTCGGGGAAGATAGATTTTTCTCTGAAAACTAGGCAAAGTGCAGCGTTAAATTCCGCCACTCAACACGCAATGCCTCGAAAACGGCGGAAAGCGGGGACAGAGATAGCAGGGACTAAGCAACGTAGTCTCTCAACACTAGGTTCCCATGGTTCCTGCAGTTCCTTCTGCCTACCCTGCCATGTGCGGGATAACGCGTGAAGCTAAAAAAAGAATAGTAAATCTTAGAACTGATAAAACTAATTTTCTCGGGAAACTAACACTTGGTAGAATTCGAACATTTTTAAAGTTTAAGTTACAATTCGTCCTTTGCATCTCGTCGTCTCTCATCTTATCTGACATCAGCGTACTTTGAGTAGACAAAATCAAAAGTTATATTTAAAAAAGTTGTTTTTGAAATAATAATTTTCTTATAATAATTCTAATGTTCCAATTTTGTTAAAGAAACCCTTCACTTATTATCAAGACTACCGTCTACAAATATTAATAACTGTTTCAGTAGTTTGCAGGTATTTCGCTAAGGACAATATTACAAAATAAAACACATATTACAAGTATAAAAAATAGATGTTAGATATTAAAAAAATGAATATTAAAAAGTTTCCTTCTATACATTGAAGTAAATATCATACACGCAGTATGTATGTATGTGTCATTACAAAAAATAAGTTGTGCAATATAAAGCCGTCGTGGCGCAGAGGCGCAACGTCTGCCTGTAACACGACGGTTACTGGGTTCAATTCCCAGTCGGGGAGGATAGATTTTTCTATTTCCATTTTCTTCGCTCTGGCATCTAAGGCGAAACGTGGCGTTGAGTTCCGCCACTCAACACGCAATGTCTCGAAAACGGCGGAAAGCGGGGACGGAGTAAGCAGGGACTAAGTAACGGAGTGTCTTAACACTAGGTTCGTATGGTTCCTGCAGTTCCCTCTGCCTACCCTGCCATGTGCAGGAAAAAAGCGTGAAGCTAAAAAAAATAGAATATCGATGATATATTTAATCAAGTTTTAATGTAAACTTAGTCAGATTCAGTCATTACGTCTTTAAGGTGCTCAAGTCTGAGATCATCAAAACGTCCGGACGGACCGAAGTATATCATTCAAATAACCACATTTCAACGTAATTTATTTTTGATAAGTTCAGAGACGCGCCAAACAACATATGTATGAGCATTATACAAATATGTTATTTATATATAATATCTTATCTCTTTCCATATTTTTCAGCATAATATTATTATTAAACATCGCAGCCCGATACCCACTCTCGACTATTTTGATACATTCCCGAATCATAGTGCTACGGGCTATATACCTTTTATACGTAGGTCACTAGATAAGTTCTGCAATACAGCTTTATTTTTTCCACTCTTTCGAAATAATTTCCATTACAGTTTATACACTTTGTCATGCGTAAAAACCAATCATTAAAAATATCCTTCCACTTTTCTTCTGATAGTTCTGAACATGCTTGGTCCCAAGCGCTCAAAAGCTCCACCTCTGTTTGAAACTTCCTGCCTTTTAGCTGATCCTTAATGAATGGGAAAAGAGCAAAGTCACAGGGCGCTAGGTCTGGGCTGTACCTAGGATGATCCAGCACTCTAACACCACTGCTATTCAAAAATTCGACAGTATCGCGTGCCATGTGTCCATTCTTGACTTTGGTCGAATTTCTTGAAGCCTTTGAAAAACTTTAGGCAAACATTCATTAATGTACCAGGATGCCATTAGAGTGCGCTGACTTTCCAGTACCACCCGTTCCAAAATACCCCGCCTTGTAAAAAATACAGCGATCATCTTTTTTTTCACCGAACGTGATTTTCGCACCTGCACTGGAGTTTGTTCATTTTCAAAGAGCCAAACTTTGTTTTTGTTTTTCGATGATAAATCAAAATAATATAAATAACCATGTTTCATCACCGGTAACAATATTATTGATGTTATTTGAAGTACCATTTTCATACATTTGCAGCATTTCTTTACACCACTTGACTCTTGTATCCTCAGGTTTAAGGTCATGTGGTACCCACAGCGTACAAACTTTTTTTACTCGGAGGATATCGTGAAGAATTTTGCGTACGCTCGGTGCACTAATCTGTAGGGCCTCCTCTATCTGTGGGTACGTAATACTTCGGTCTTCCTTTAACAATTTTTCCACTTTTGCCACGTTTTCAGAGCTAGTGGCCTCTACGGGACGTCCTGATCTTGCTGCGTCATTAACGTTAAAGTTACCACGTTCAAACTCACGATACCATCGGTAAACTGTTGTACGATGAGGACACTTTTCTCCCAAAACAGTTTTCATTTCAGACACACACTCATCTATGGACAATTTACGCAAAAAGTTGTAGCGCATTACAACTAGCAACTCGTCATTAGACCACTCCGACATTTTTTAATTTTTTTTTTATTTAACTGAGCAAAGGAATTATGTCAACTTGTAATATATGAACTGTGAGGACATTAGCTAAGGCTTCTGATAAAAATATTTTCAACTACCCTCCATTAATAAAACGAATGTATTGCAGAACTTATCTAGTGACCTAGTATTTCAGCACAAAATTGTGTCAATATTAGAATGAGCATAAGATAGTTACACGATTTGGATTTTATATAAATCACCATTCGACTGATTGGAAAAACCATAATACATTCATTTATTCATATAACATATAATAATAGCGATACACTATAATTCTGATTAGATTACAAACAGTTACCACAACCTCTAGCGACCTCTACCGAGTTCATCTCCTTGTCCCGAAGCTTATTTACTTGCTCTACTGTATGTCAATCTGATCAAATTTTAATTTAATTTAGCAAACTTATGAAGTCCCAAAATCGCCGGACAGAGTGCCTTAGGGTTGAATATCGAAAGCAAATAGTTCTGCTGAATATTCATAAGACCACACCGTCCCTTGTCACACACTGCGGTCAAATATTCATATCATCAATTGGAAAATTTATGGACACATTTGTAAAATAAGTACTTTTTTGATACATAAAGCCAAGCATACATGTGAGTAAATCAGATTCCTAGAATGTGCTGTAATCAGACTTCAGTAAAACACAAACTGTATTCTTTTCTAAATGGTTACAAAATTTTCATTCCAGTGATACTGTAATACCCCATTACATTAAAATTAAAAGTTAGGATAAATAAACACTTTTATGGTTATTGCTAATATTCAAGCACTGCGACACTCAAACTTTGTAGCAACTTCAATGTTTATTGTGACTTTCACATACCCGTCGACACCGTGAGGCGTTATAACGCTTAGGGAAGCTCGAGCATACGACTTGGTATAACATTTTTATAATGAAAATATAAATTAATAACATGTAAATGACACGAATAACGATTAAAATAAAATAAATACGATAATATTTAAATGCCGAAATTAAGGAATGTAGGAAATTTAGGAAAGTCCTAAATAAAAATATAATATAATTTTAAATTATTTAAATTTTTTATATTTATAATATTTATTATTTTAAATTTTCAATTGATATTAAGCCCAATAGAGTAGGGACAGCAATACAACATTAAATATGGTCAGATAATTTGTATGACGAAGCATTTCAGATTCCATTCGATTACGACGCACAATTGTGGCAACACCGAGTTAATGGAAAATAACATAATCCACGCGGAGGATTGTAAATTCCGAACTTAATACACTTCCACAAAGAAACACAACGCGCCTCTCATAATGGACTAAGTCTCGGATTTGGTCACGTTCTTGAAATATTTTGTTATAATCTACGGAACAAAGTGACGCCGCGTCGTGACGTGGTGCGATGGTCGCAGAGTCGATTCTTATGTACTGATCTTATTGTTTCACGTAAATTGCTGCTTTGAACAATGTTTTCAGAATAAGTAACTATTTCATGGTAAAACTGTTTCGTAAATGCTAGCCACAGCTATATACATATATGGCGGTACTCTCCGTCGTGAATATAAAAGTTCAATATTGCATGAGTTCAAATATAATTTCAAGCAAATTTAACATACTTTACTGAAATATGTCGAGTCTGTTGTTGTTTATTACTGAGCTTTTAGGTTATTTAGGTTGTTAACTTACACTCAGTATCAGTTCAGTGATGTAGGTTTTTGCTTCAAAAACCTACATCGAGCGATCTCAGATGCTTCCATACAGATAATCGGAGATATAATCACCTCACAAAGGAACTATTGTGAGTTACAAATTTAGACATATGCAACATATAAATGTAACATACAAGGCACAGGTTTGGAAGAAAATGACAAATCGACGGCAAACCGGAAAAATTTGAAAATTACGTTAAATTTAATGATTTAATCAAATTTTGTTAACGTTGCGTAAAAAGCAAATTTAGAAAAGTAAAAAAAAGACGTAACTGTAATAAGAGCCGTTAATAGTCGAAAACAAATGTAGGGTTCCTTTTATTAATTTCGCGAAATTCCGAAGACGCCTGAAACCTTCTAATTTATTTATTACATTATTATAGCTTAGATAAAGTTATTATTATGTCATATGTAATTTTCAACGAGCAGCAAACGACATCTGTTAGCGCAGTGGCTAGTATTGCTGATTGTACAGTCGACCTGCGTTCAATTTTCCTTTGCTTTTATGAGTTTTCTAGTTTATTTTTAACATTTTTTTGTTCTATTATTTAAATCATATGTGTAACGAGCGTGTGACATTATCTCAAATGAAGTTGAACGGGGATAACGTGTGGAATACTTACAGAAATGACCGTTAAACTCAACGCTTAATCCGAGTAATTTTTGGAAATTTAATTCATTTATTAAGGAAACATATTTACGCTTAAGTTATAATAGTTACTTACGCAGTAGGGGTAAGTTTTATTGTTTACTTAAAATTTAAAAAAGATACTTTTAGAAATAATTGATATTTGTTTTGCATTGTCGTAGCCTATAGAAGCGTCCTTTATGTACAGTGGCTGACTATCGGCTATTTATGAAGCCATCAGCTTGTTGGTAAAATATAAAACCCTGAAGTAGTCGTGGCCCGTAAATTATATAAATGTATTCAACACAGCTGTTATAAAAATATTGCTTCGAAACAATATCGGATTAACACAGCGGTAAGCTCAATGGTGATTACGTTTGCATAGAAAGCTCAGAGGCAGATTGCATTAATACATTAAAGTTTCCGTAAAAATTTGTTATTCAAGTTCAAATTGTGTACTGTATCATGCATGATTCAGTTGAGTTCTACGAACGCTATCTAAGCTTTAGACCTTTATTTGTGTTATAAGGTTAATACTTAAAATAAACAATGCTCATTAGCCTAGTTGCAGGCAAATAAATATCGTTTGTTGGTGAATAAAGCAAATATTGAACATTCTTGGTCTAGATTAATATTGAAATATTTTACAGTTACGAGCACAGTTTCAAAGTCATCAAGTACTACTCAGTGAAAAATAACATAAGTTATTTTGTATAAGATCTTGTCAGCGATCGATGTTCATCAACTTGCTCTGGCATTGAAGGCACTAAAAATCTTGTTGTATTTTAAATATCACTCTTTACTAATAGCACTTTGAAAAAATTATATTTATGACATTACATTAAAATACTCATTCAGATTTACATTTTCCAGTTTCTGTCGCAATACGCTTGTGTTCATACATTTTAGACAATATTTCCTATTCCATTCCATTATAAAGTTATAATGGGCTGTTGAGCTGAAAGACCGCTCGGAGCCAGCTTCCTGACACGAGCCGAGTAAGTGTTTAACACAATTAAACCAACGGATATCGCGAGCGAGAGCACTGTCGGCCGCCTGTGATACAGTATTGTACAGTACAGTATAGTAGAGTAGCCACGTGCAGACATTATACATTATGTATAAATGTTCATTTCCGTGTTATTAAATTTTAACTTATTAAGGTTATCTTCTTTTTCTTATATCGATTTGATTTTATATTAAGTTATTTTTGTAATCAAATTATAAATAATTTTCGTTCTTCGTAATACAGATTTGTATCTATATCAGCTAGTATACTACTACTATAAGTTTAGTACTGATATACATAAGTTTAGTACTGATATATTGATACAAGATACTTACTAGGTATAAATATATACAGACATGCATTTAAGCTCTGTTAACTTCTTTACTGCTTTAAGAATAAATATGGTCACTTTTTTGTTAAAAATTGGCTCAGTTGTAAACCTTTTTTTCACTTGTAAACAAATTTTTTCTGTAACTTTCCTTTGCGGACCCTTGAGTAGTGCCTCATACAGGCTCCGAGTCCGTCCACATCGTTCTAGGTGCTAACTTCATCTGCTGAGATAAAATCTTTTACTGCCGGACAGGATTTCATTGTTCAAAATATCTCCATTTTAGTATTGTTTAAAATATTGGCGCAAAATATATTTGTTAGACTTATTTCGTATCAATTTGTCCAAGTGGCCTTGTATCTTACATTAAATTAACTCACATTAGATTTGTTACACAAAGCTTAATCCAGCACAAAATAGTGTTCGATACTGAGAGTATTTCCATTAATTGATAATCCGGGTTCAGGATACCGAGGGTTTAACGGAAGATTAATATTTAGACCAATTACGGTCACCTATATATTATTTAGACTAATTGTTCTTATTATAAAAGCAATATCAGGTTTATAGATCGAATTCCTCTCAGAAGATCTGCCTTATTTAAGAGATTAGTCCTTATTTAGAAAATGTACACAAAATAATAATATTAAAACAACACATAATTTGATTTTGAATATACTTTAAGACTTAGTTTTATATTTGAAAAATTATAACGAAATAAATTTTATAATGTAGTATGTTGTAAATTACTTTTATTCAAAAACGTTGTGTGAGTGAACAAAGAGTTCAAAGCGGACGTACCTAATGTTAGTCTCACTCTTCTCACCGCTCATTGTCTGTAATCGCACGCTATGTTGAAATAAACGTCAAACATTCCGTCGCGTCATCTATTGTGTTTGGGAAGAAAACTGTACACTTTGCCGCTACTGCGTTGTTACATCCTATATTAGTAGCGCTTTAAACATGTTTTATGAATTTATAATGGAGGAAAAGTAATAAGTAGGTTACAACACCTAGACCTTTCTCTATTTACTACTTTACTTATCTTTTTAATAATAACTAACAATAACTTGTTAATTTTCTTTATTATAAAACAAATGAAAAGCTTTTTAACTTCTTCCATTGGTATGTTAGTATATCGAGATATGGTCGTATCGCTGTGTATCACTGAGGCGGGCGCGGACACAGAGGGCAGGTAGGAGGCAGGGCGGGCGGGAGGTCGGCGTTATCAGTCATCACGACTATAAACTGAGCAATAACGCGCCGTAACAGGTGAGGTGTAGCGCGAGTAGTGCGAGTAGTGGAGGTGACGTCACGTGATGTTAGTACGCGACCGTGCGATACTACGATACTACGAGTTCGGTATCTTGTAATAATATAATTCTACACAAATATGCTTTTAGTGATATTTCTTTGTTTATTCAAATCTTAAAATAGAAAGACTACAATATACCAGGCTAAATTCTTAAAGTTGGCGAAAATTTAAGTTTATTTAAAATGCCTCTTAAAAATATATGTACCGGAAATTAAAACTGTATCCTCTACTAGATCGCCTACAGTAAGCACTTCCGTAACTTCCTGTAGTCCCGCACCTGACGCGCGCGTGATGTCATTGTGTCACCTGAATTGTTTGTTTATTGTTTGAATAAATGTAAAGAAATCTAAATATGCACCTTGTTGCCTCATACTGGGATATTGCGATATGCGCAGTTTGTATTCATCATTGTCGTAGTTATAAGGTACATACATAAGTGTACACTTGTGTATGTGTATGTGTATATAGGCGTCATTACAATATTGATATTAGTCCACATTCGGGAAAACGTTTATTCACATCTAAAATTGATTGATCGCACTGATTTGATACTAGAAAGTAAAAGATAAGGTAAAGATAACAGATATTAAAACGATGCTCGGACGTAAAGCGACGGCAGATTAGAGTATTGACCTTCTAAAGTATTTTAGGTAATTGTTAAAGTTACCAAAGTCAAAGTTAATTTCATCATTGATTTTGTATCTGTTACCAACAGTAACTTCGAATAGATACAAAGTTAATGGTAAAGTTAAATATTTATGTAACGAATTTGAGCCATTTTGAAATATACTGAAGATAGGATGAGATACGTAGATGTAGTGAGGACACATCTTTGTAAATAAATGCAATTAAAAAAAATAATTTATATAAATTTACATTATATTGAAATATATTACGTGTCGAATACTTTTATCACTTGAATTGACGACATGAGTAATTTTAATGTGATAATACTCTGCAAGGCTTGACATATTCCTCAGTGAATTGAACTCAAAATTAATGATGGCCCATAGAAGCTGCACCGAGCAGTGCTGACAGACGGATTAAGGTTAAATAATAATTAATAAAAAGATTACAATATTTTACTGACCGCTTTACTTGCTTGAAAGATAAGCAAGTTTGGAAATTTTTAATATCTCTTCATTTATATTCTAAAAAATGTGAATCAATATAGAAAACTGGCAGCGATCGCAGCACTCTGGCCGGCCGCCGTCAAACTGACAAATGGACGATAATTTACCGAAAAAGCTCAAGCAATTTGAAAATTACGTGACAAAGGGGAAAGTCTCCAATGGAGTGAATAACCATTTGTTATTAATAAAAGTAAAAAGGGTTTTAGCTAGGGCACATATTACAAACAGCAGGTACACTATATGTGTCGTTTATAATAATAACATTATATGATATGTCATACATAATTTCAACACGGACACCACATCAACGATAAAAATAGATAAATAGAAATTTGAGTTTTCAAAAATGAGAAATGTGAAGTAAAGTTTAATTTAATACCATAGTACTTAACGAAATTGCAACCACTTGAAAAGTATCGTCACGTGAGTGCCACGAACTGGGGGCGGCGCGAGAACTGCAAACTGACTGAGAGTAGTATTGCTCTACTTCCTTTTATTGCGTGTAGTGAATCACATGGCTTATATTACCAGTATAATTCGATATAGTCTTAATACTTGTAGATTTTTGCTTTATAATTAGTTTGTATTTCAAACGCATTTAATAGATATATAACATATATTAGAATATGACTGTGTAAGGAAAAAATAATTTATTTTACAATACCTCTATGATTAAAACAAAAAAAGTATACTTTCAATTAGACACTAAAATGTCTATGATATATTTTATGAAGCTAACATATCGTGCTGATGAATGGATGGATTCTGTTCTCCAAAGAATAATACGGAACCCATACAGGATCATTTTGTTTTCGTGTGACGTCAGCCAAAACCTATTTTCTTAAGAACACTTACATACAATCAAATCCTTGTTGTAAGTAAAAATAATGTTAAATATGTGGGTATACCGTTACTTGGACTACAGTAAAAGTCATGTAGGGAATATTAATCACTTACTGGTGTTTTTTTTACTTTACTGAATATATACTTCTAATATACAAGAGCCGTACTTTACAAGTCTAATTATGACTACGTAAAGCAAATCAGTAAGAACTAATGTATACTATAGCGTTAATTACTTTAATTATATAAACCAAATAGGTCGTGCTGTACATACTCAACACAAACACACAGGCAGACGCTTACGCCTCTGCGCCACCACAAGGATCGTGGTGGCGCAGAGGCGTAAGCGCCTGTAAACGCGACGGTTACTGGGTTCGATCCCCAGTCGGAGATGATGGATTTTTCAATTTCCATTTTCTTCGCTCTGGCAAACTAGGCAAAGCGTGGCGTTGAGTTCCGCCACTCAACACGCAATGCCTCAAAAACGGCGGAAAGCGGCGACATATATATATACCTAAAGTACGCATACATATGTACATACGCATACACGCATCATATATGAGTCATTCAATAATCTTACTATGACTGCAATATAATTACGTTTGACACCGGAACACCCTTCTTGCGATTTCCCCTCACAATTTGCTGCGTCTTTTAATCTTATTAATACGATCAAATGGTAATGCGTATTATTGTAATAACATGACACGACGATAAATAATGAATTTGTCAACATTTTGGTGCGGAGTTAGAAAATGAAATTATAAATAATGGCTGTTGCCATGATGTGTGCCGCAAAGGCACATCACGGAGTGTAATTGCAAACGCAAGGGTTGTAAGTTCGATTTTCATCGAATTATTTATTATTCAAGTAGAATGAATTATTTCGTTTCTGATAACAATACAAAGCACAGCTTTGAGTTCTGCCACGTAACAAAAATGTCAGAATTGGATGGAAAGCGGGGAACAGAACGTCTTCTTCTTAGATTATCTCCTCTGCTTGATTTTTTTGCCAACTACTAATCATATATACTTGTTTGCACGTTGCCATAGCATATACCATCATCTATCATGCACTTTATTTATTGTCTTTTTTTCATATTTTCCTACATGAATAAAAAAGTCGTGCCGATCATAATTAGGTAAAAAGTATAATTGTATTTTGTCCGCACGATTTTCAATATTCTCGAGTGACATTTCCTTGCGGTAACAATGAACCTTAACTCCAAAATATTCAATTACCTTTTCTATCTGCGTCATTTAAAGTGAGAGTTTAATTTAAAATGTCACGCATCTGAAGCACTTAATGACAATTAGAAAAGTAGGCTCGAATCTATTTGCTAATGAGCGAAACTTTAACGGAGATTAGAATAGTTCTATTTTGGTTATGTTATTTAGTTTTATTATCTTCAACATGTACATATTGCTTACAGCAATTTTATTTACCGTTTACAAAAGTAATTATCACACTTGTTATAAAAGTAATTATTTAAATAAATATACTTTTAAGTTTTCTACTTTCTACTCTTTTCTTACTGTATATATACATATTTCAGGCTGTTTATTATATAAAGAATAGCTTAACATAAATTAAGGTTGTTTTATACTTTTCCGTATATATGTAACGTGCAGAACTGTCACAATCCAAATTTATTTATAAGAGGGCTTGCATTTAATGACGACTTTGGTTAAGACTTTTAAAAACAACTGTTACTGATTTTTAAAAGTTATGTACGAAAACGCTTCATCAACTCCTTCGGAGAGAATTAGAAATTTAATTACTTCTACAACTTCGTTATCACTCAAAAGAAAAAATCACTTTACCTCAGCGGCTGTTGTCTACAATCTCGCTCTGGTCAGATTTTGCAGTTTCAATCTATTTCCTCTTAACTTTTTACACAGCTATTGCTTAAAAATTTTTATCAAATAATTCTTAAGTTTCTGAAAGTAGCTTTAATGTCAAAAATGGACATTAGAGAATCTTAACATTTTAGTTTTTCTGCCTACAAAAATAATCTAACATGAGAAATGCATTAACTTAAATTAGCTACATTTATAACTGTTTTGCCAATTTGGTAACCGCCAATATTTACATCTGCCACATGATATTCATGTAGACAGAAAGACAAACACCAAATTTGAAGCATCTTCATTATATTATGAAGCATTGTACTTAACGCTGAGCTCGCTGCTATATGCTACGACATGCTACAACGTGCTACGGTGAGATTAACAAAATCGGTTCTATGAAGCTCGTTAAACACCCGCTTACACACTTTTAACACTTTTGTTATAGTAAGCATATAACAAACTTGCTTGTTGTCATAGTGCACAGAGTAAGTAAAATATTATAATAAATTTAACTCCTTTTTCATACACTTAACAAAGTATGTTCATAAATTGGTAAATTTAATGATAATTCCACTAGTTAATTTTATTAAACTTTTATCGTATAGATTTGGCTGATTTTTATATATCAACTTTTCAGGCTTAAAGTTTTATATACTTATTTGAAATAAAAGTCCACTTTTATCTCTCCATCGTGATGGTAAATCTACGATCAATATATTCAGTGAAGTTACATTTTCTATTTAAAAATGCATTCTATTTAAAAATATTTCAGTGAAGATATAATTCATCAAACAACCACGGAAAGGTGTCACCGGATGTTTATCCTAATTAGTAACTACTATAGAATTACTTCCGCCTCCTTTGTTCTTTTATTTTTCAGAATATTTTATGGAACGTAAGTGCTTTTGTTTCCACATTTTTGACTTTTACAGAAATTCGTCGTTGCCTCCTTTTAAGTGTTTCACGCTACGACAAACATATTTCAGATGCTCTTTTGAAAGAAACAGTACGGGTGAGGATAATTTTATTTATCACGTATAAGAGATATTTTTTTTCGTTTAATAGATATATCAAGTTTTTTTCTAAATATGTCCGTAATTATGTCTCAGACTCGGAGTCCGAGCAAATCTACGGAACAGGTCAACTGTTTTTTAGATCTGCATTTACCGAGACAAAAATTAGGTAGTTTGCTGTGCGGGAGCGTCTTTTGTCAAGGTGAAAAAATTTTTAAAAAAAATTTTTTTTTTAAAAAAAAAATTGTACAAAAAACTAAATTTTCAGAATAAATTCGAAAACATGTTAAAATGGGGTAACCGGAACTCATTTTTATATGTAAAATAAAATTTTTGTCTTTCTTTTGTCCCCCTTTGTTTTAAACTGGGTTCCAAAGCGGCCCCGCCAAAAAATCCTGGAAATATTTTGCCTTGGGTAATTGAAAGATAGCGTTTAAAACATAAAATTGGGGAAAAAACTTTTTTTTTCTTTTTTTCAGATGATTTTCTTCCTTTTTAAATTTTGGATAATTTAATTTTTGTTTATTTTAATTTTTTTTTGAAAATATTTAGGGAAAAAAAAAATTTTTTTTTTTTTAATAAGGTTTGTATAACAAAAATAAAATTAGCCTTTTTCAAAAAATTTTTTTTTTTTAGAATAAAAGAACGTTTTTAAAATTTGTTTCGAAAAGCAACAATTACTGCTACCTAGTTATCTAAGAAATTTTATTTCATAAAATATATTAATTTTTGTTAAATGCTTCCGTCCCCAACCTAACTTTCCCGTAAGGGCTTTCAAAAAATTTTATTATAAATTTAAAATTAAAATATTTTTTATCTTATTTAATCAAAATTTGGGCTTTAAAAAATTTCTTGCGAAATTGGTATTAAAATTTTTTTTTTAATCAGAAACAAACAAGAATAAAGATAAAAATTTTTAAAGGGAAATTTTTTTTAAAGCAAAACAGATTGTTCCGGGAAAGGGTGCCGCTTGGGAATACATATGTTCCACCTCCCCCGATTGAGATGTGATTAACATTAAATTTGAACCTGAATTCAAACGTTTCCGAATTCAACATATGTTGGTGGGGTTTCCGAATTATGTTGAAATTATGGAAAGTGAAGAAGTCCTAGCTCTAATTTATTTAGATCTTGAGTCACTTTTTTTTTTTAAAAATTTATTGAGGTTTTAACTCTGACATAAAAAAAAAAATTTTATCAATGTTTTTTGTTGAAAAGATTCTTTTTCTAAAGGAATCTTTATAATTGGAAAAATTTTCGCAGCAAAAAAACTTTATAAATTTTTAAAACGCAAAAACCCCCGTTATAACTTAAGAGTACCGGCATTTGGAATCCCATGCTAGGTGAGACTATATTATTGTTATTTTTTTGCCCCCGTTTCTTTCTTGCCCTTGGGGAAATAATTCTTTACCCTTTTTGTTTTTGGTGGAAAGTTTTCCGGGGACAAAAAAAAAAAACCCAAAAACATAAAATTGTTTTTTTTGCCTACTGAACATTTTTAATTTTAATATTTTTTTTTTTAAATAAAATTTTAAAATTTTGTTTAAAACTGGTAGAATTCTTTTTGTTTTTTTTTTTTTTGGGGTGTTTGATTTTAAAATTAAAAAACCCTTAAAATTTTGGTAAAAAGGAAAAAAATGAAACACTGGCGTTTAAAGTATTTGAGTTTTTTTTTTTTTGTTAAAGTATAAAAAGGCAAAATTATTTTAAAAAATTAAACAACAAAAAATTAAAAAAAATTTTTTCTTTTACATAAAAAGGTTTAAAAATTTTGGTTTTTTGTTTCTTTTAAAAAAATTTTTTTTCATTGTAAATTAAAAAAAATCCCGTAGGGAAACTGTTAGAAAAAAAGGGGTTTGAAACCGCAAAACTCTTGACCAAAAAATTTTCAGGGTTTAATTTTTTTTTTAGGTCGTCCTTAAAAAAATGTTTAAAGTTTTTATTTTTTTTGAGCACTACTAATTTTTAGTTTCAAGCAATATTTTCTCTTTCCCCATCTATTAAAAATAAAGAAATTTGTGAAAAAAATTGCCTTCAACGAACGTTCTACCAGGTTGATTCAATAAAAAAAATTCAAAACGCGAGCCCGCCTTTTAAAACACGGGCTCAATTTCCGGGGTTCCATTCCTCTGTTGTTGGAACACAATTCTTTTCAAAAAACCCCCCCACTTTTTTCTCACATTTCCTGGGCTCCCTTTCCGTCTTTATCTTTTATTTTTCTGTCTTTAATTTATTAAATTGCGTAACCCTCATAAAAAAACTACAAAATTTTGGTTTCATAAATATATATAAATTATGGCAAAAAACCAAGATGTAAATATTGGAAAAATAATTATTTTAAAAATTTTTGAAACTTTTTTTTTCTTGTCTATGATTTTCTTGGCAATAAAATCTTAAATCTTGCTATTGGTGTGATCATTTCAATCTTTCAGTTCAACTTTTCGAGTTAAAATGTACAAAAGTGGACGTTCTTTTGAAATAAGGTATCGTGAAAAAAAGCAAAGCTGAAAAAAATATAACTGTGTTTGTACCAATTTTATTAAAAGTATCAATAAAATTAAAATTACTTGTATCCCTTTCAATTTCATAATTACAGCACACTTTATTCCTTCGTTGGTTCGAAACCAACATTTGTTCTTATGCACAAGTCGGCTCGGTGTGTTTGAAGGTCATAATTACTAAAATCTCATCTTATTGTTAAATATTAAAATTAAATTGAGCGTAATTGTGTTTGCAAAGAATAAAAAAACAAAAAGTTTTCTCCCAGTAATTGCACCGCGTCGCCTACGTTCCTATATCCCCAGTCCAAAGCGAAGTTAAGATGCCACCGTAATACTTCTACTAATGATTGCTGTTTCATTTAATAACACTTTTGCTTATTAATTTTTTAAAATTGGGTGAAAAAAAATATAAAAAAGGAGAATAAAAAAATTAGGTTTGGCACGGGAAGAAAAAAATATTTGTATACAAATGTTTTTGTTTTTTTTTAAAAGTGGCTTTTGTAGTTATTTCTGTTTCTTAGAATCCCCCTTTTTGATTTTTTTTACTAAAACTAGGGAAAAACTAAATACTCCTCTCTTTCCTCTAAGACTAGAAAAAACAAAAGTTAAAAACTTGACAAAAATTTTATATTCCTTTTATTTGTTTATTTCGCCAGTTATAAGGCTTTATAAATTTTCGAATTTTTTAAAATTCTCCGAATTTGTTCAAACAAAATTTTGGGTTAAGGGGGCGTCTATGTACTTTTGGTTAGATACTTAAAAAAATAATATAAGCTAAAAAAAATTGAAAAAATAAATAAAAACCCTAGAACTTTTTACAAAACCATAAAAGACGGGGGGGGGCTTTATTAATTTTTTTAGTATTTTTTTTAACGGAAAAAGCGAAAACAGAATTTTTTAAAGTACACAATACACATAAAAAGAAATTTGACTTGTTATTTTTAATTTTATATTACTTAAAAATGGGTTTTATTTTTTTAATTTATTAAAATCACTTTAGAAAGGATTATTATTTATTTTAAAGGCAAAAAAATAAAAATTAAAAAAAAAACAAATTAAAAACCACCAGACACAAGGCCCTTTGTTGGAAAATTTTAAATATCTAAAAAAACGTACGTTTATTACCCCATTTAAATCAAAATTTTTTGATTCCAAAAAATATTAATAAAAAGTTTTTACTTTTAAATCCTAATTTTTTTGATACTAAAAAAAACAAAGTTTCAATAACATTCGAGACTTTTTTGTAATTACATTGACGCACTGCCATTGAGTTTTTTTACTAAATCATTTGGAAATTTTTAGGGAAAATAATATAATTACTTAATTATTTTAAAATGTTATAATATAAATCCCGCTTGACAAACAAGGACTCAGGGGGGGCCCCCCATAGTTGATTATTGTTTAAAACTATTATTTATTTTGAAAATATAATTTTAATTAACAAGTGCTGTTTGTTTTGCTCCAACTTAACTTTTCGTCAACCACAGCTAAAAATTAAGTAAAGGTTAAGTTCTAAATGAGAGGAAAACCCAAACCGTGTGTCCCCTATTTCCACTGAAAATACCTCTGTTTATTATATTTTCATATTTTTTCATAATCTCTACGTCCGGGTTTAAAAAGTTCCCTTTATTGCCATGAAGTGGCCCTCCGGGAAGGCCTTTGGTTAACCCCCGTTTATCTTCCTATTTTAATTTTTTAAAATAAATAAAACTAATTTTTGTATTTTTTTTTAAAAAAAACTTTAAGGTTTATGTAAAAAATTGACACCCGCTACTTCACCGAAAAAAGTAGAACTTAAAATTTAACATTTGTAAATTTTATTTCAAGATACTGTTGGAAAAAAACTTTTTTTTTTTTTGTGTTATTTATGAATGGAGGGTAAAGGGAATGAGGAACCATACAACCATTTAAAACTCCGTTATTAGTCCCTTTACCCGTCCCCGCTTTTATTTTTTCCCTCAAGGAAATAAAAAATTTTCTCGAGGCAATCAAAAAGGGGAAAAATTATTTCTGGAGGACCAACAACGGAATCAATGTTTCTTTCCGGGGAAAAATTTTAAACCTAATTTTTATGTTTTATTGGGCCCAAAATTGTAATATGTTTTATATTGTTCATTTTGAGAGGTTTTTTTTACATCGTTTAAGTCTCAGGAATTCTCAATTGGAAATTTAATTACTTCTTAAGTTTAATTGCTTCCATAGTGATGATAAAAAATATTTATTTTTTTATTTTAAACAAAAAATAATACAAACTTCAGCTCTTCCCTACCTAAAGGGGCGAAAGTGATTTATTTTTTACGTCTTTTTTTATTTAAATGAAAATAATCAAATTTGAATTCAAAAACAAAAACCCTTTTCGTTTAAGAGTTACCTGAATTAATTTCTTTTTTGAGGGCAAATGAACTTCGTAGATCCTTTCTGTTTTTACACTTTGTGCTTTTATTATTTAGTTCACACTTTAGTTCTAGTACCAATTGCTCCAACTTTGAGAGCACTGTAAATAATCCTAGACATACTTTATATAATAAATAATATATAGTAAAAAAGCGTTTAAATTCACGAAGATTTTAATTTATATTTACTTAATTACGAAATAATCTAAGTTATGACAGACTAAAAAAATAGACTGTTGCTTTAGTTAATTGAAGTGTTTTATCACTACGCACTCTCACCGCAATATTTTCTCCATAAAATATATATTATAAGTAAATATATCATAAGTAGGAACAATAACAATGAGTAACGCTTTAATTTTTTATTACTGAGACTACCTTTCTTACATTTTACTAAAGAAATGAAAAATAAAAAGTAAAGATAACTCTAAAAACGCAAGTCGCAAACACAAACGGTAGTACAAAAGAAAGTTGAGAACAAAAAATGTAAAATGATTCTAAGACTGCGTTTTCAGTTCGCAATTTTCAAGTAAATTTGCACTTATCTGAAAGATAGCGAAGTAACTCGGACATTTAGATATCGCCGGGTTGAGTGCTTCAATAAACTTGTAGTCTTTTAGCTTTACCGTTGTATGGAAGTGGTATGACGATGATAAAATTCAGTTTGAGTGGTATTTCAAACTTAATTTTATATTACATTGTATTTGAATTTGATTTGAATAAAGCTTCTGAAATACGTTCAATTTATCTGTATGTTTCTTTTGTATTTTGTAGTATTACTGCAGTTCATATTGCAGCCTGTAACTTTGATATTAAATAAAAGTTACAGGCTGCCATATGAACGAATATCACTCAATTGAACGAAATATGAGAAAGTGGTGTTTCCAGACCTCTCACAGTATACATTTTGTATCATATCCCCGTCTTTCTAGAAAATGTAGACATTTTTAAATTAATAAACTTATTAATAAAACAGAAGAAAATCATCATATAATTATACACTAAAATGTCACCAAGAGTCGAAGGTTTGGTGGCAATTAAAAGAGTATTTAGACCACCACCATTTAAAATGCATGTTAGTGTTGCTGCCTTTAAAAATAACGTAAGCATAACGAAACTGTAAATCTTCTTCTTCTTCTTTCCCTTTTCCCACTTTAGGTGGGGTCGGGTCTCCTAATTAATTTGCGCCAGGCAATTCTGTCCTGGATTGTCCCTACCTCTAATTTGGCATGCTTCATTTTTTGGGTCATGTTTGTCCACCAGGTGCCGGGCGGTCGGTTCCAATGCTTTGCGAACCACATTGTCATTGTCTCCTCGCATAACGTGTCCATACCATCTTAGTCTACACTCTGTTATTTTTTCAGATATTGGAGCTATTTTAAAACTACCTCTTACATGTTCATTTCTAATTTTATCTAGTCTAGTAACACCCCCTGACCATCTCAACATTTTCATCTCATTGACATGAAGTTTCTGTTCATGATTATGTTTGACGGTCCAGCATTCAGCGCCGTATAATAAAGCAGGTCTTATTGCAGTTTTATACACTTTTCCCTTAGTTTTGATGGGCATTCGAGGATCACACATGATTCCTGTTAAGCTTCTCCATTTTTGCCACCCCGCGTTCACTCTATGTGTTACGTCTGCATCTATGTTAGCATCTGCTGTTATCAATGAGCCCAAGTATTTAAATTGTGTCACTTTTGGTACAGGTGTTCCATCAGGGTGATAAATTGTAGCTGGCTTATTCATTGGATTTGTATCATACAGGCATTCCATGTGTTCTGTTTTCGACTTGCTAACGCGGAGTCCGTATTTTTCCAGGGCTTTCGTCCAATCAAACAGGTCTTTCTGGAGTTTTGTAGGCGTATTGGCCACTAACGCAATATCATCCGCATATAATAGGCTCCACGGTAACGGAGCTTGGACATCTTTTGTTAAATAGTCCATGACCAGGTTAAAAAGTAACGGGCTTAAGGCCGATCCCTGGTGTACTCCTACTTTGACCTCAAAATTGTCGCTCAAACCGGCTGGGCTTTTTACCTGAGTTTTTATCCCTTGGTACATGTCTTCGACCAGTTTGATGTAATACTCGGGTACATATTGGGCTCTTAGTGCTTGCCATACTAGTTTCCTGGGCACTCGGTCGAACGCTTTCTCCATGTCAATGAATATGAAATGAAGATTCTTTTTATTAATCCTGTGTTTTTCCATTAAAACTCTTACTGTCTGGATAGCATCTGTCGTAGATTTAGAAGGGGTAAATCCAAATTGGTTTGGTGATATTTTACTTAATAATTGAATTCTTCCATTGAGTACACGTTCCCATATTTTGAGGGTGTGAGATGTTAATTTTATTCCTCGATAGTTCCCGCATTCAGTCACTTCTCCCTTATTCTTGTAGAACGGCACTAGAAGACTTTTTTGCCAGGAGTTTGGTATTTTTGATGTTCTTAAAATGAGACAGAAAAGCTTTGTAAGTCATGTGATACCTAAGTGTCCCAGACTTTTCCACAGTTCCGCTGGTATCTCATCTGGTCCAACTGCTTTATTGTTTTTCATTTGAGATATCGCTTTCCGTACTTCATCTGGTGTTGGATCTTTTATAGGGCCTAGCACTGGTTCTAGGGGAACAAATTGTTCACTCGGAAATTCCTCATTTAGAAGTGATTTATAGTATTCATACCACCTTTTATTTATATCTACATTTGCGGTTAGTAGGATATCATTATTATCTTTAATATATTTATTTATTTTTACATCTAAAGTGTCGTTGTGCCTTTTTTTGGCAATTTTGAATAGTTCTTTATCTGATTTGCTATTTTCTATTTTATTATAAAAGACTTCCCGCGACTGTGCCCTAGACTGAGCAACTGTCCGCTTAGCCAGCAACTTTGCTTCTTTGTATTTGTTTTTGCCATCGTCATCATTCGACTTCTGCCATTCCTTGAAAATCTGTTTCTTATTGTGTAACTGTTCTTTCACTATATCATTCCACCATGTGGGATCTTTTACCGTACTGACGCCACCTTTGGAGACACCCAGTAGTGTTGTCGCTTGTGCTTTGCAGAAATTTTCAAAATTTTCCCACATTGCATCTGACAACTCGTAGTCTCTGTCTAGATCATCCGTTATATATTCATGGATGGCGGCAACGAGAGTTTCTCCTTTCGCGCTGTTTAGTTCTTTCCATTTGATTTTCGGTGTTTTATCTACTATAGTTCTAATGGGCTTAATTTGAATGATGTTACAAGAATTCGATGCTGAGTAGTCAAAGGTTCGCCTGGAATAACTTTACAGTCTTTAAATAGGGGTTTCAGTTTCCTATCTGCTATTATAAAATCTATTTGTGTCGCTTTTCCTCCACTTTTATATGTTATTATATGCTCTGATTTCTTTTTGAAACACGTATTTACTAGAAATAAGTCATGCCGCATATTCTAATATGGTTATCCCTTCTTTATCGAGATTTCCATATGCATACCCTCCGTGAGCGTTGTTAAATGTAAGAATATTATTGAATTCTCCTACATGACCATTTAGATCCCCACAGATGATTTTATTTTCATTTTGAGGTACAATTTGCGTTAATTCATCTAAATCTTCCCAAAATGATTCCTTTTCGTGTTCTGAACAGCCCCCTTGAGGTGCGTATGCTGATATTATATTTAAAACCGGTTGATTATCTAATGCAAGTTTGATCGACATAAGACGGTCTGTGCGTCTATTAACGTTTATTATACGATTTTTGAGATCTTTATCCAAGACAATGCCAATGCCGTTCTGGTTGTTGAGGGCGCCATAGTAGACAAGTTTATACCCCAGTCCTAGGTCTCTGGATTTTACACCTTTCCACTTGGTCTCTTGTACGCAGCAGATATTGACTTGTCTCCGATTGAGAACTTCTGCCAGTTCTTGATGACGACCAGTGAGTGATCCCAGATTCCACGTCGCAATGCGTAATTGCTGTTGCGAACGATTGTTCTTGCCTGCGTCGCTTTTGGGGAACGCATAACGAAACTGTAAATATATTGTATATAAATAAGAATATATTTCAATAGGAATTAGGTAGGATATTGTATTAAAATAATGAACCACAGCTGTACTCGACTAACGTCGTAGCGTGCACGTTAATTACACAAGTTTCAGATATAAATAACTTGATTTGCTTCAAGAAAATACAAGAGATTTAAACTGAAATTCCTTGAAATAACTAGTGTATAATTTATATTAGTTACTTTTGAATATTGTTTTGGCTTAAATAAATGAATGAGTGGAATTCATATAGAATGATGAATCTTTGTCAGAAGATAAATGTTGTTACTCATCCAAAATTTCATTTAATTCAATTTAAATAATTGCATTTATGCATGAAGCAGATGAGATACTTAAACTTGAATACATGTTGAAAGTGAATGTTCTAGGTATTGTTACACTTTTTCATTTTTCTTTGTGAAGAAATGAATAACTGTGACTTCAGCGTAACCGTCACATATACTTTAATTTATAGGTATATTTTAAAACTTGGTTAAAAATCTATGAAAAGATCAAAATATAAATAATATTTAATAGTATAATAACCGGACACAGGACACTCGACACAGTGGTTAGTGTCCAGTGCGGGACGGAGTGTGTCGACATATGGTGTTCAATGTTGTCACTTAGTAACGTGACGATGCGGGCTCTCTGTATAATGACGTATTGTATACTGTAGGAAGAAATTGTAACTTCACAAGTAAATTATATTATAAAATAATCTTTGAATATCAACATTAAATATTAATGACAATAAATTGCTTTATCAATGTTAATGGAGCTATCGTAAAGCTACAAAGAGATCTGAGCGTTTTTCATAAAGCAGGGAACATTTCGTTAGTCTCGCGAGGAAATTGAAATTATTTAAATATAATTCTCCCCACATTCTCATATATTGGTATAGGTCATAACTTCAAAAACTTTTTGTTATTTATAATTAGAGACTTTTAAATTGTTGTGGTAGTGTGGTGTTTACTGTCAACTATTGATCGACGGTATATACCGCATATAGCAGGGTCGACTGAGGAAACCTAGGCTAACCGCTCACTTCAAAGACTTTGTATCTTGAGTGTTGGAAGTCAACGCTCAAAAAATATGATTAATGTATATATGAATTGCATTTGGTTGTGCAATTTTACCATATTAAATGGATTACATATACTCATACAATATCAAGCCCACCATAACATTAGTAAGATATAGTAAAGTGTAAAATATTATTAAAACCTAGTAAATGTATCATGACATATACGTATTACAGTACACTACAACACTATCGTGCAACAGTTGCTACTTGTGCGTATCTACTCGGAACGACGACGACGGTACAGTACAGTACAGTATAGTGCAGTGCCAAGAACACGCGCCGTCTGCCAAATTATGTTTATTTTAGTCGTCATACCACGTGGCGTGTTGTCATTTTATACATTACATAGTATATTTATTTGAGATAGTATTATTATAGGTCAGTAATTTTATTTAATTTTTTTTGGTTCGCTTATTTATATTGACATAGAAGTGTAGGCGAATAGAGAATTTGGTGCCAAGACATTTAGACCTCTCCTTCCCGACATCTGATAATGTCAGAATAGATAGTATTCTATTGAAAATTTGTGGTGGAAATTAACGCCACGCTTTGGTCTACTAAATCAGGTCATTTAAACTACAGTCATTTTTTCGATAGACATGATAGAATTATATCACAAATTACTTTGAGCTAATATTTAATACCAAAAAATGTCGCATAAGTTGTCATTCGCTGATAGAATAATTTCTTTACTGCTATTTAATGACAAATTTATTAAATACAACACTTAGTGGAGCAAAATTATGTTTCAAAAATTAACAAAACGGTCGATCGACCTCTCTGATGACCCAAGAGCTGGTATTTTCCTTGTTCAAAGTATCAGTTCAGTGATCTAGCGAGGAAATGGTACCAGTATCATGGGTTCTGTAATACTTGGGCTATACATTTTTGATACTTTTTAGTATATTTTAGTTCAGGTAATATTTTTGTTAAGTAATATTAAGTATGTAGTAGTATGTATTAGGTATTCTGCAGTAGAGTATTTTGTTAATAAGATATATATAATGATGACGATATATGAATAGGTACTTGAAAATATTTTATGTTAAGGTATATTTTGTATTCTTTATGTTTTATATTTGCTATATATAAAATATTATCCTAATTATTATCATGATATAAAAATTGCATTGAGTCAGTTTTCAGGTTCATGAAAACTTCAATGTTCATATCTAAGGTAACGTTTACATGAAAGTATATCGTAATCGTAATTGTTCCAGAATGTTGAATGAATCAGTTGTACCAACATGACGCGCACAGACGAAAACTCAGATAGAAGTGACAACGTGACAGTGCGAGAGTGACAAAATGACAGGTGACTCACGAATTTCAAAACAAGTGTATTTTAAGAAAATTATTTATTTCACGTCCTTGACGATAAACTTTTGATCTCGAGCTTTTGTTTAGTTTTATATTTATTTATTTATTTTTAAGTTAAAATATTTCATTTACAGTTAGATGCTGTAATATTGCGCTCTTCCCAAGCCCTCTTCTTCATTATATAATATCGTAATATTGTAACATAAATTTTTGTAAAAGCGTTTTATTTGTTAAATAAATTTAAGGGAAATATCGAGTGTAAGTTGTAATTTATCTGCTGAAATAGAGTTATAAATACTTACACCGTCATTATAGTTAAGCTTTCACGAAACAAAATATATGAATAGAATATTATTTCACTTACATATATGTATATTTTAAAATTATTCAACATTCATTTCAGAAGTGATATGCGAGCTTATTTTAAAGCACACTACTATCGTTATGAAGTTTGCAAAAAATATATTTAATTCTCATCGAAGCAATGGAGCTGGGCCATTGTTTTGATGACAATCAACTCACAATGGACGGACTAAATCACGACGATGACATCTACAAACAGTCCCGTTCTGTCTTGTCTCTGTGGACGCTTTGTTTAATGGTAGTGTTGCGTGTGTACTGAGTACTGTGTACTATGCTATTAGTATTTCAATAAATATTGATATTTTCATTATTGACAGTTTGTTCCCATATTAACCTATTTTCAATAAATGTTAATGTGTACGATTTAATTTATAATCTGTCACCTAATATTTGACAGCCAGACTATAAATATTTTAATATTAATTGAATATTATATATTTTCTTATATACTTCATATTTTTTTCCTTTAATTTTAATAGATGAAAAAATTACTCTTATAGCACTAGCAATCTATTTCCACTTCAACTTTGATTTACTAAAGCGCACGCTTCATGGCAATATTCCAATCGTCATCAATAAAACGCAGTTCGCATTCTCACCCTCGCGCATCAGGTTTTTCCCAGTACTAGGAAAGCTTTTTACTCTAAAAGCAGTATGAATTTAATAGTAATAGAAAATTATAACATTTTATATGTTAAAAGAATTTTCTTATGTTCTCTAATAAATCCTTCTCTTATAATAGAATGTTAAGATGAGATCGTTTTTCGATTGAGTTAAGCATTATGACACAAAGGATCGTATACGAGTATAATGGGAGTTGACTCTATTGGGAGTGCCGGGTGTCCGTAATGAGAGAGAGAGGGAGAGAGAGAGAAAAACAGTAATCTTAGCTTAACTAAATGTATTGTTTAATATGGAAATGTCTGAATAATTGAAACCTACTCATGATCTAAAATTAAAAATAAGTTCCAAATATCTACATACTACTTAACATGAATCAATTAAAAATGGTTCTATTTTATTACATATTACAATAATGATGGCAACTATTTATCATATTAATAATAATATATTTTTTGTTATTAAGGCAATGCTAGTTCGAAAAACCTGTTCTGTAATTTTTCTTGCGTGAAATACATTTTCCAATTCAAAACGGTCCATTCCTAACTATTCTACATCTTTGTAGGGCAGCACTGACGTGGTGTAGTAAGTGGTCTTTTTAAAATTCTTTGAGCGTATAGTATTAGAAAAGCTCTAACTAGCTCTTTTTAAATTCATATGATTTCACTAGGTCTCATATGGTTTCACGAGCTCTCGCGCCAGTGTCGGTACTACTTTTAAAACCTCTACATGAATAAGAGTTAATTTAGAACTAGTTTTACAAATGATTCAATTAGTGACGACTGCGTACAGTAAAAGACATAAGAAGGGTAATACTTTTATTGTCTCTACTTATAAAGAACAATGTACGTGTTCTATGACCCTTCATGATGTCCAGTAATAAACTCCAGTAATAAAACAGTGGCCTCAAATTAAAATCCTTAAATGGTATTCAACTAAACGTCCACATTAGTCGTTATTACACTTTAAATTGGTTCAAAGCCGCCAAAATTAAGACGGACAGAATTAATATCATCTCAAGGATCCATGACGCTTGATTGTCAAATGTATATTACATATGTTATCTCTACATCTCTATTATACATAAACTCCTCCATTAAGCACTGACTGATATACTTCGCATATATAATAAATAAGTTGATATTTTGGACGTTTATATTTCCTACCAAATATATGGAATGAATGAGAAATCCCAATATTGTATACAGTTGTTGTGATGTTTATGAATGAAGTTTTGTTTTTGTTTTTATTAATTAAACAAACAGGAATGGAAATGTTTAAAATATATGTCTAAGTTCCGGGACAATCAGTTAAGTAAAACTATAGATTTCATAAAATGTTACGATAATTAGAAAAATGATGTCCTTTTTTAAGAGACGGTATTTTTGTGTAACTTTCTAAGTCCGTTTTGCCATTTTATTATGTATAAGGCTATGCTGCTACTTAAGTAAAAAATCAGATTGGTTCCCTAGTTCATGTTCTTGAATTGAACATTTGAACTGTACTAATGTTCTCTAGAGTTAGATGTCAACCGTGACAAAGTAAATATCACGAACCACTGACTCAGATTCACTTCAAGCTGCCTATAAATTACTATTAGACATGAATGTAAACAAATAAGTTTAGTCATTTTGTTGTAGTTGCTACATTACAAGTCATGGAAAATCAAACCAAAAGCATTGGCAATATTGAAATTCAGTATATATGTAGATACTGTTGTAGATTTGTATTCATTTCTAACATACTTTAATCAGGATTATGTAAAGAAAGCTCTTTTTAGTTTACGTTTGCTTCTAAATACAACAAATATATTTTCTTTCACATAAATGAACATATGCTATGGATAAAAATATCGTATATTGATTTACAGTTAATACAAGTCAATTAAATATTGTGGCTAATATTCGCTGCTCGTACGAGGACGATCAAGTGATAAGTTATCTCGTAGGTCACCGCCCACGGCGGCGCCTTCTATTGAGTTAACCGCATATGAGGAAAGCTTATTTCAAAATTTACATTTCTTTTTTTTTAGCTTCACACTTTATCCCGCACATGGCAGGGTAGGCAGAGGGAACTGCAGGGTCCATGAGAACCTAGTGTTAAGACACTCTGTTGCTTAGTTGCTTTCTTTGCTTTCTCCGTCCCCGCTTTCCGCCTTTTTCGAGGCATTGCGTGTCGAGTGGCGGAACTCAACGCCGCGCTTTGCCTAGTTTGCCAGAGCGAAGAAAATGGAATTAGAAAAATCCATCTTCCCCGACTGGAGATCGAACCCAGAAACCGTCGCGTTACAGGCAAACATTGCGCCTCTGCGCCACGATGGTCCTCAACATTTGTGTATGTTTAGAATTTTTATTGACAAAAATGTTGACTTACTATGATTATGATAAGTATGGCAGTACTGCTGTGTGGAGTCGTTGATTGATTGAGGTATTCATTATTATTCATGAAAACAAAAACGTGTCAAATAAAATTATTAATTGACTTGTAAACTTTTTATTGTAAATGTGTATTATCGATTCACATTTCATGCTGCTCACTTCCATTGCGGTAATGAGTCACACTTCAGCATGGCGATACAAAAATGTTTACGGAATGTTGAGGAAAAAATAAAATGTACAGAATCGAGTCGGCTCTGAATAAAGGTCCGCCCTTCTAAGATGATTGCTTCAACTCAGCACTCCATTTATTTACACTTATTAGCTAAATGAACCGTTTTGATTTCTGTTTGAATTATTTTTAATATTTCTTTATTTATAAAAATATCACTTCAAAATCAAAGTACGGCTTGTTTTAAAGCATTCTTTTGTTTCTATCTACTCTTCTATACGTAGGAAATGCTTATAAATATAAGATTACCATATAGTGCATATTGACAGTTATGAAGTATGACTGGCAGGAACATTTAAAGAACAATAAAGATGTTGACTTGCAATATATTACCGTCGAGCGTTGTAACGCGAATGTAAACGTTTTATATCGAGAATGCGAGTAACAAGATTAATTTATATCTGTAGGCGTCTTGTAATACGTTGGGTAATTATTACAATAAATATTGTTAGATATTTGATAGCATTTTTGCCTTTTCGAAGTATGCCAAATAAACAGAACAAGATAAATATTTCTGGATTTGATATGTGAGCATCTGGTCAAATAGGTATTCCGACGTCCGGCACTCTGTTTACAAAATCAGGTTTCAATATAAATACATTTTGTAGTAAATATAAATGCACCACGTTTTTTAACAACATTTTTGAAATACTATCTTGGTATATGAATGTGACGTGTGTGTTTTGTAAAGCTCACACTGTATGTCTTTATAAGTTCTGAGGTGGTTTGAAGGTTTGGACATAACCATCACATTTATCTTTGGATGTAATAATATGGAGTACTGCGCTATCTACATAAAGAACTTCTAGTAGGGGTTTTATTAAAATAGAAAATAAAACAGATGTATAGGAAGTAGAAGACAAAAAATATTTCGGTCGTGCAAGAGTACGTATCGTAGCGTATCGTACATAACGATAGATAAGACATGACAGAGCTTTACACAGATATTACGAGAATAAACAAACTATTATATAAATAAACAAATTATTATATTCATATTATGTTACTTGTTTAAAGAACGGTTTGACTCGTCAGGTGTAATAAAACCTTTTGCGTCATAACCTGCTTTAACCTGTTTTAGCTAAAATCTCACCTCTCATGTTTTTTGATATAAATTTGAGAATGTCGTGTTATTAAGTAATAATATCGACCCAAAGTAATTAAAACGAATAATGAGTAACACCAGTATCGTTAGTGAACAGTGGATTATACAAAATATAAGAAACAAGCTGTTTGTGGGTTCGATTTTTAGTCTCCAAGAAATGTGACTTGAAATCTCGATATATTTTTTCAACATATTTTCGTTTAATTAATGTAGAATAACATTTTAAAAGTAAATAGATATGTTTACAGTTCCTTCTCATTTCCACGCAAAATTTAGGAAACACGTTTTCAAGTCTTCAAAAAAAAAATTACGCATGTTTATTTACGATATATACCATACATTTAGATCGTAATCTATCTTATTATGTTAGTCTAGTTACGAGTGACCTCGAATTTAGCTTAGGGTTCAGATTACAAAGTGGAAATATTTAATATAAGGAATGTGTGCCAAATCATGTCACGGTTGACTTGTGAGCTTTTTACAGTACGGTACATCTCTGTAACATTATAGTTATGCTTCAGTCTACTTCTGCTTGACTCTACACTATGTCACATTTAAAGATATTTCAAATAAAATGAAGTAATAATAAAAATAATACGTTACAAAACTTTTTTGCTTGTCATTTATAGTTAATATATGACTGTAATTAATATATTACATGTGAGTTTAGGATTAGAACAATATTTAGTGTAAAACAATTAACTATCAACAAGAATAATACTTAACAATTAATATGTAAACTAACTCAATATTAGTATTCAAAATTAAATGTAATATATGTACATAGTATATGTTGGGTCAAACGCCTGTGTATTATTATTATTATTATTATTTCAATGTTAATAGGTAAAATAAACAATAAATCATTTAAAATATTTTTTTTGCCAGTCGTGAGTGACGTATTGTTGTCAAATATAAACAGAAACACAAATATTTAATTTTATTGGATCTCTTGTTCTATTATTGTATAACGCTTATTTTCTTTTTTCATCGTACATTCTCCTTCGTGTATTCTCCATACAACGTGACATTGGCAAAGTAAATTGTGCTCAACTGGCACGCTCGGAGCGCCATTACCTTAGAACAGAACAGAACAAATATTCACTACTTAGCACTTAGCACTTACTTAGCACTATGCAAATTGTAGTCTAGGAGAGTCTAATAGAGTTTACTCTTGTAATTACTTAATAATAAAATTACTTTTATCATTTTTAATTCTTAGAATAGTCATTAAGACAATTTAAGTATATATTATGAAATCACTATATAAATATATACTAATGTAATAAAACGCCTTTCCTCTTATTAATTATTATATTTCAGTACTTCGTCGGTTTTGAACATTTAATATAAAATACAATTTTCTTATATTGAAACAATAATTACGACCAGTGACTCTCGTCAGCGCTCCAGACCAAGTAAACAATTTGACCAGCCCATCGTTATTTTATAATGCCCCCACTATTGTCAAATCCCTTTCTTTTTTAACAATGTTGACAAAAATAGTCAAATTACAATAGTCAAATTACTTTTTTTTTAATAATATTAAATAAAATAGCCAAACCACTTACTTTTTAACAATTTTTTTAACAATATTGAATAAAATAGTCAAATCACAATAGTCAAATTACTTACTTTTTAACAATATTAAATAAAATAGACAAATCAAATACCCTTTAACAAGCTTAAATGTCAAATGAAAGACTTAAAAACTAATGTAATTGCTTTAGAACATGAATTTATAATTTTAAAATGTTAAATATGAGAATAGATTATTGTTATAATATTCAAACATGCAGTATCTAGTACAAATATTCTTAATTTTCGCTAATTTAACATATTTCAAAATTTAAATATAAATATTCACCTTTTTAAATTAAATTTAAAAACTCCCCATATACCCACATCCCCACTAACACCCGTCCGTCACACAACACTCGCAACACATCACTCGCACACAACTCCACACAAAGCTCTCTCTCGTATCGTAAAGCTCCACTCGTCTCGTCGGCGGCGCGTGTAGAGGGACACACAGAGGACGCGCGCGCTCGGACGCGGCCGGAGCAGGACTGAGTACTGAGGACTGCACGCTGAGAGATGATGACTGACTGATGATTCTACGGTCGCTCTACGTAATGTAAATAATAAAAAAATTAGTCTTAAATGAAATCACTGTCACAATTTTCTTTCAATCACTCACACAATTTTCCTTCACTTACATATTATTTATATAATAAGCATACACTGTACCAACATCTATGACATAGGTTGAATAAACCACCGTTTACTCCAGTCTCAATGTGATGGATGATTAAAAAATCTCCCTGCTTTAGATGTTACAGGGTTTAACATTATATCCTGATTGATTTAGCGTCAATAGTCACTATCGGAAGTAAGAAGAACTACCATCTAGGAGTCACAAAAGGTCACGTAAAAAATAAGGAATCCAAAAGGCATGCATGTAGAGATCGTAGCGTTTGGTATTCCATTTTTATTGCAGAGGTTTATAGGTTATTGAGTTTTTATTTACATTATATTTATATATGAATAATAATAAACATTTGTATACTCATATGTTTTCACGTAAAAACAGTACAAACTATTCTTATTTGCCTATTGTTAACAAATTTTTTTTTTTTTTTTTTTTTTTTTTTTTTTTTTTTAGCTTCACGCTTTATCCCGCACATGGCAGGGTAGGCAGAGGGAACTGCAGGAACTATTAGAACCTAGTGTTAAGACACTCCGTTACTTAGTCCCTGCTTACTCCGTCCCCACTTTCCGCCGTTTTCGAGGCATTGCGTGTTGAGTGGCGGAACTCAACGCCGCGCTTTGCCTTAGTTGCCAGAGCGAAGAAAATGGAAATAGAAAAATCCATCTTCCCCGACTGGGGATCGAACCCAGAAACCGTAATAAACGTAATAACGTTTAAACGTAATAAAGTCTATTATTATTATTATTATTCTATGAAGATATCTAAAATATTATATAATTATATATATTAAGAAATACAACACACCGCATGTACATCTTCTTTATCTATCTGTAGTATTGGCAAGTGTTCAGATGATTCACAGCAACACCTCGCCGCGCGTTTATGCATGTCGACGCTTCACACGACGACAAGCACATGCCGCTGATACCTCAATATATTAATACCGCTAAGATCACAGTCGAGGACGTCTGATCTATCAGTGAAATACTTTTACTGTACAATTATATTGAATGATATATGGTACTTATTATATTTATTTGATCACATTGACATCAACGTGGTTAACTATTAATTTGATTTATTGTTTCGTTGTTCGTGGCTCTAAGTTAACAGAGGGGAAGATTTAGTTTCATTTTTCTTGATCTGTTAACGATCATAAAAAAGTTCCCAAAGTTAAACAAAACAATTTCAAAGAATAAAATTCTATAAAAATCTAAATAAGATATCTAAATAATGTTCCGTAACTTAACATTGAAAAACTGCCATATTATAAATTGTAAACTTTCTCAAAACTCGAAAGCTAAGCATTAAACGGAACAACGCATGTGACGGAATTTGTAAAAAGAGTTTATATCAGTTGTTGCTAAACAATGTAAATAATAAAGATATTATTAAATCTACGTTTAACCTTTGGGAACTTTTGGCAGCGGCACTAATGTACTGTGATTTCTATACAAATATAAATATTAATAGAATAAAATATATTTAGAATCATATACATACATCAAGTATTGTAATACCGCAGCGTTTGGCGCTCCGTTCTCTCTGACTACCCCGCTAGGGATAGAGCGTGAAGGTATGTATGTATGTAAGTATTGTAATACAATTTTGAATGGCTTCAGACTTTTCGTCGATCACTTGGTAGTTAAATTTAGTTAAAATTTGTTGTTTTAGTTTCATACAACAATTTCGAAGAAACATATTTTATTGTACATCTTCCTTCAAAGATGACATATGAAGTATCAAAAACAGTAAACAACATTGACCTTTTCCCAATACAGAAAAAAACGAAATTTTGCTGAAACTCTATCAAATGAAGTTTCAGAGTACGTTTATGGTTTATCTAAACTTCGAGAGCAATTAATGAGTGAGAGCTGCACTATGGGAGAGGTGTATGTATATATAATATGAGTTTTGGTAAAAATCTTTGAGATACGATTTCTATCTGTACAAAATAATAATTATTCAATATTATTATACTATACAGATTCACCAATATTAATGATAACAACAATAACTTTCCACGATAAATTTTACTACGCTTTTTAATCTCTATTTTTTACCTTAAAAATCTAACTTATTTTCTTACATTATTTTTATCTCCATCAATCTCAGATAACACTTTTTTCATTTAGACTCTGAGCAGGATTCTAACCAAGTGTCGTCGCTGGTTCAAGGAGACTATCCCGGTGACCTTCAAGAGATTTAAATTAAAAGGACAAATTTGTTTTGAAGCTTTTAATTTCGACATAATTAAATATATTTGTCCTTTCCTCGTATATGATTTTAATAAAACTCTCTTGGCAAAGTTAGATGCAAGCGTCATAAAGATGCTGAAGTTTTGGCTTGGGCTAGCGCATTCGGCGGACACCTCAGCCTTATTTAGAGACAAAAATAATTTTGGGTTGAGATTAAAGAAACCATCGGAGCTCTATAAACATCTAAGAGTCGCCAAAACATATATTCTGGGAAAATCACGGGATGAGATTGTTACCTCACTTCCAAGAGACAGAAGTGTCCCAGAGCTCGAGTCAAGACTTAAATTCCATAAGCAATTTATGATAGGAGCACAATTTAGTAAAGTAGGGTTAGGATCAAAGAGGAAAGTCCAAGACACAGACATAATAAAATCTTTTATTCGGCAAGACGAGAACGATAAGTATAAGGTGCACGCAATGGGCTTAGAAATGCAAAATGAGTGGCTAACTATAGGAGAATTCTGTATCCCTTTAGCTTTAAAATGGCGCACCCTAATTCACGACTGGTCTCCAGCACTGTTAAAATTCTACCTAAATGCGTTCCAAATGACTCTTCCAGATCAAAGTAATTTAGTGAGATGGGGTAAAGCTACCGATAAATCTTGCTACATCTGTAAAGAGGCAGTGGGGACAGCTAAACATATGCTGGTGGGGTGTAGGGTACTCTTGGATAGTGGTCATTACTCGCGGCGCCATGACAAAGTACTGGAAATCATACGTGAAGCCGTTAGTCTTTCAGTAGCAAGAGCACAGAGAAACATAACAACCAGCAAACGCTCAATAGAGTTTGTGAAAGAGGGTTCTCATAAAAAACCTATACAAAAGCCTTTCTCCATATTAGATCCAGCTCCTGATTGGACACTTGTGATGGACACGTATGAGAAACAGTATAAAATCCCTGAGGATATTTGTGTTTCGTCATCCAGACCGGATATTTTTCTATATTCTCGAAGCCTAAAACGCGTAGTACTGGTAGAACTTACAGTTCCGTGGGAAACAAATATCCCGAAAAGTCACCACCTTAAACTCAACAAGTATTTCGATCTTACAAACGAACTGACCAGGAATAGGTTTAGAGCTAGCTTATATGCGGTTGAAGTAGGAGCGAGAGGTATAACAGCGAAATCTCTCTATAGTTTATTAAAAGATCTCGGCCTGTCTAGAACTATCACAAATTCATTTCTAGAACGCACTTCGAAGGCGGCTTTGGTAGAATCATTTAAAATTTGGTTAGGTAGTGGGAGGAGCTCGGACAGTGAAGGTGAGCGTTAATGCATTTTAAAGGGGCCCCTTTAAACCTACACTTGGGTCGCAAGTCCCAAGCGCTGCTCGGAGCTCCTCTTCCTACAACACGATGGGCCCGGCACCCGCACGGTGAATCCATGGAACGCTAAGTTGTTTCTTCTCATAATTAGTTAACTCTCTCACGCATGAACTAACAAATAATATTGTAAAGCTTACACTTACAGCGAAAGCTCTTTCGATTTGTAGTAATAGTTTTAGGTTAAAAGCCATGAACATTTGGCTCAATATCCATTTGCACCATTCGTGCAAGTTATATTTCTTCACAAAGAAGAAACTGTAGCATTTCATAGATTTCTTTGTGGATATATTTTTAATAAAATTGCTTATATTGTATCTTATTACATGCAAAAAATTTAACGAATACAAAGTAATAATGTGGTTATAGAGATTGTAATAAAATATCTTTTCCATGCTAGGGCGGGCGGCGAGCGGACGACTGAGGGCGGGCGGTACTCGTATATAATTAACTTTTAGCTAAATAAAATAATCTTAATCTCCTGCAAACACAATGAAACATTATTTATCTCTATAATATTATTTTGACAAATACAAAAATTAACATGTGATATCACAATGACACGTGCCACTGTAAGATGTACGATAGCGTACATCTTTATACTCCAATAGATGTCATAATAGATATAAAAAAAATGATTATAGCTTTATACCGCATTAATTGTAAAAAAAGAAGCGATATTTGCCAAAAAATACTCAAAGACCTTCAATACATTACAAGTAGTTCTTTAGAAAGCCTTGCATTAAATTAATTTTAAAGGAATATTTTTAGTTTTCTTAATAGCACATCCCACAATCCCAAGCAATGCTTGGAGATGTTTACGTTTAATTTTATTGAAAAAGATTTAAATACTAAGACACAATGGAGACCCTGAATAAAGAAAATTATGAAACGTTATTTTGTTAAATTTTTAAAGACAATAAGTATTGTAAATTCTAGCATTATTTTAGGAAAATATTTATAAGTGTTAATGACATATTGTGTTTAACTTCCCTCCGTGTAACCTGACATCTGTGCTTTACTTTACCTAACTACAGTAAAGTCTGCTATTTCATAATTATTTTTAAATATTTTATACATATAATGGATGTTCTGTGTTAAATGCCAGTTTGTAAAATGTAATGTTTATATTTAAGCTACAATTTGATTATTGTTATAGTGTTTTTATTTTCATGTTCCTTTTATATTTTGAAAACATTAACCAATATAAAAGACTACAATACATTGACTTAATAATAGCAAAAAAGATTAAAGGTCAATATCCGCTTTCCCCGTCAATATAATAAATGTTGGCATACTTCAAGGGTCACATTCTACATACATACATATATAACTTCACGCTCTATCCCTAGCGGGGTAGTCAGAGAGAACGGAGCGCCAAACGCTGCGGTCCCTGCATACCTCTTTCGCCTCGTCCACTGTCATTAACCTCTTCATGCATGCTCTCCGGGGAGTCCTCATGCTTTTTACGTGACCTTCCTCCAGTATCTTCGATACTGTATTTTTGAAAGTCAACCGAGGTCTCCCCTTACCTCACTTACCACTCACTTTTCCATCATATATCTTTTTTACTATTCTTTCGTCACTCATTCTTTCGACGTGCCCAAACCACCTGAGCACGTTCTTCTTCATTCTTACACTGTCACTTTCTCCTCGCATTTACTAAACAGTTGACAAAGTATTTGGAAATCTGTTACAATAAATATTACACAATCCTTGGAATTTATTTTGTATTTATTATTACTTTATAAATTTGTTGACATTAAAGCTGGACTTCGTTTGTGTTAAATTCATGTATGTATATATTTGTGTGTAGAGATTGGTGTTAATGGATGACAAGATAGAGGTGTACTAAACCGAATTATAAATAATCTAATAAAATTATTTAATTTTATCTTTATACTGGCAAAAATTACTTTATTGCTATGCAAATATTGCATTCTTTTTAAACAAGACGGGTGCCAATTCTCAAAAAATAATTCAATGGCAATTCTTAGATAGATGTATTTAAGTGTTTATTTAGAATTTTATTAAATTAATAATATTACCATAATTTAAACTTGAATATGAATAATTGTATCACTTAGACTTATAAATAATACGAATTAAATGTTTCAAACCGCTATAAGGGATGAAGATTAGGTGTTAGCGGTGAGTAAATTATTCATAGGCTTTCAATTCGAACATGGACATATTTACAATGAATTTCCTTCAACAAGGCTTAGAATAGACTAAACTAATATAAAATTTAACATAACATGTCGAATGAAACGTCTCTCGAAACCTTTTTTGAACAAAATCCCAACGTAGACACATACTACCATTGAGTTATTCTTTTTATATAAATGAAGTATACAGTGTCCAAATTAGCTACAATTATCACATTTTTTGTTATATAAAATATTTAATATTTTAATTCGTCTCATATACGATTAAAACTAGTTTGAATTATTATTTCATGCCGTTGTGCCGCAGTGACATATCGGCGTCTGACTGTGAACGCGTCGGATATGAGTTTGGTTCCCATGTGGGATAGTAAGTAATTTCATATCCACTTCTTGATCGTGATCATCACAGATCGTGACGTTGATTCCGCCACTCAATACTGATTAATAGCAACATAATGTTTTAACACTGACTGACAAGAATACAGCAAGTTTACTATTTTTTCCTACATTATCCAACATTTTCAAATATTAAAGCTTTATTAAATAAATATTGGAAATATCGACTTACTGTCTTAATTTATATGTACTATATAACTTTTTCAAATTATAGTACTTATATAGTAATTACAGCGCAGATGTCTTTTCTCATATTATATTACTAAATTTCCCATATTTTCGTGAAAGCTCTCTACAGGTGTATCACTTCATCTTGGGATATCGTTTTTCATATAAATTTTAATTAGAAAATTATTATTTCGTATCTTTTACGTTTATATGTAGCAGGAACTTAGAATAAAATGACAAAATTCTCTGTTTTCAGTTTATTTTGAAAAACTTTAATGTTCAGAACACATGAACGTTCTTTGTCTTAACTCTTAATCTGGTAAATATTTGTATAATTATTAATACAAATATTTAATGTCATTTAAGAGTGTGTGGGTGCAGTAGAATAGCGTTAGACTGTAAAGATGTTGGTAGTTGTTTTAATGCTGATTAGGGGGAGAATGAATTATTATATTAGTATTAATTTCATGAAAACTTTAGCTTCTGGAATCAACACGTATCTAAGTTCTAATGAAACAATACTACTGTTAATATCCAATCAATTCATTTTAAATTTTAGTTTGAGCAAAAACAACTAACAGACAACGGAAGTTGTTTCTTTTTCGGTAAAGCAAGAACAAACTTTTAACAAGCTCATAATGTATAATGAAATTTTAAAACCATTTTTGTCTTATTTAATTAGTTTTTTGTAACTAACATTTTCCATGTACATTTGAAGGACATGTCGTATACTAAAACAGGTACAATATAGAAGATGTTTCGAAAAGGGTCATCACGACGGATGGACATTAAATCCTCGCAAGAAATGTTCAGTTAGCGACCTTCCTAAAAACCTTGTAACGTGACACGTACTTTAAATACTCTTAATACATCTGTCAAATAGTAACTGACATGACATTTGACCGAAAATAGATTTAATGTCATTTCTTTAACGAAATGATTCTTTGCAAAGTTCAAAAATCGTGCCTATTATTAAGATAAGCCGATTGACCAATCTAGATAGTGTTCATTTCTTTTTAAATTGCTTTAATTTTGACACTGGCTGTAAATAGTTCCTCTGCTTTCGCAAAATTCATGTTGTCAAAATTCATGCAAATGTTATGTGAAATACTATAAATTGACCGTCTTAAAGGAGATTTTTCAAAAGCTTTCCAGTAAAATAGTTATGTAAATAAATGTATTACATTTAAATTTTTTCACTTTACATACTGCATTGACACAAATTATGCATGTGTTAACTTTAGATACGAATCAAAATTGATGTAGAAATAAAACATGATTATGAGCAAAACTATGACATAAACACGCACGTTAACAACACCGAAGCGTCAGCTTAACGATATCCGAACAAGAAACACCTGATATATGCAAATTATAGGAAGACACGCTCGCGGTCGTTTTGCAAATGCAAGTTAAGTAGGCAACGACGCAAAAATATATTTAAAATGTCAATACATATTTAACGGACGCTGGCCTGGTCTAATACATCTTATATCTCTTTTATGTAAAGTAAGTAAAAATAGTGATATGTTCAGAAAAATATCGTGGTCGTTTCCGTCGCGTCTCTATTCAATAGTAACGCACACGACCTTATATCTACCTTTTTATCTTAACTTTCTGCACATTGCACAATTACGATATTTTTTACCTAAAACTCATAATTTTAGAAGAATCTCAGTAGGTATGAGTAGGTATGATGATACATACAAATTGCATTCAAAAAACTTGTATCTGCGTTTAGATTTTACCTTATAGTTATCCTCATTGGGATATAACATAGAATAACATTTCTGTAACTAAATTTACAATTTTCTTTAACAAGACAAAAGTCGACCGCTCTTTCAGTCTCGAGCTTCAGTAATCTCTTGAAATTACGCATTTAATGAAATTGGCCCAATTCATATAAATGTCAACGCAAATTAACTGAAAACATGAATCTTACTAATAATAATAATATAATAATAACTTTTATTTCAAGTGACTATGACTCATTTTTATTGTTAGTGATACATATTACTTATATCCTATGTTAGTATAATATAATTAATTATTTACTTACAATTAATTGACATCATTGTGCCAGTAATTATCTAAATAAGCTGAATGTAGAATTATAAACATGTTTTTTTGAAAAAGGTTGACTTTTTTTAAATATATTGATATGTTCGATATATAGACGTACGTATTTACGTCGAGTATGATTCGTCCGCTTAAGTTGTTCAACGATACAAAGTTTGTTGCGAAGTAAATGTATTTAAGAAACGAAGCGATTTGAGGTAAAAGTACACAAAAGTAAACTTGATATTCATTTAATGACAAAAACATGAACAATCACACAGATGGGATTGTCTTCGAAGTTTTGTTACTTTACTCTTTAGATCTCCTTTACTTTCGTTATTTTAATACTCTGTCAACAAATCGAGTCGTGCGTTTTGTTGTTTGATCCTTCTTAAATGAGCTGATGTGATTACATTTTTTACCAAACAAAGATCTAGAAAAAAATACAATGGAACAAATTAAATTATTGTATACTATATAACATATAATATTGAAACGAGTGAAAATGCTTGAAGAAAACAGGAAAGAATAATGGAATTGACGTGTAACAGAACAAAACGATTTTGTGATATTGAAATGATTTTTTGCTTTGTTTGTCTGTCTGTACTGGCACTCATACCTATGAAGTGGATATTGGACGTTTTTGGATGAATCATAATTAGGCTTTATGTTCTAAACTATATATATATATATATATATATATATATATATATATATATATATATATATATATATATATATATATATATATATATATATATATATATATATATATATATATATATATATATATATATATATATATATATATATATATATATATATATATATATATATATATATATATATATATATATATATATATATATATATATATATATATATATATATATATATATATATATATATATATATATATATATATATATATATATATATATATATATATATATATATATATATATATATATATATATATATATATATATATATATATATATATATATATATATATATATATATATATATATATATATTTAATTTTGAGGAATCATTGGATATAGTAGATAGAATCATGATAGCGCAGCCAAAGTTTTAGGAATAAAAAATCTACATCGACCGATATAATACGGAAATACTCTGATGATACAACACTTCTACTAGGAGACACTTACGCGTAGTATTAAAATAAGTACATTCAGCAAGGACTTATGATTTATTTTAATACTCACAATCTACCAATTAAGATAACACGCAACTATGAAGCAACAGATGTACACCGTTTTAACACGCGATTATATATTCTATGGCCTTTTCCCACTAAACACAAATATGTATAGTACCAATATGTATCGAAGTTATGAACGTTCCTGTAATAGAATTATTTCTGAAGGCACCAGCGGGCCGGCTACGAGTCCATCTACACTCGGTGTAGAGTTGACAGTGAAGTTACGAACCGAGCTTTGTGTTGTGGCGAAATTAATTATATTAAGCCTAAATATACCTCACCTACATATACCTATGTGTACCATATATGTATATTAATAGCATTGTGGCGTCGCCTAGATTTATGTTCAAATATATCCTCGGAAAATCTTCATATACACGGTCAGAGCTGAAAAACTAAAGTATAGCGTATGTGTGATCAATAAGAGATGGAGATAGAACCCACTACTCTCTCGTACACGTCTCTATACTCGTGTATATTGTTTCAGTGTGCCACGTCTGACCATGTGTGACCTCTCAACACACTTTATCTGTATAGTGCATGTACTAAACTATGAGTTTGCAGTATTTTGAATAAATAACGAACAATGCTACTACTATTTTTTCCATTTCTCTGAGTACACAAAAGATGATAAGATATGTGTTTTATATATTGTATTATATTATTAGTAAGCAGCCGCCATACTGATGAAAAACAAATTGATAAGAATTGTTTACAATTTTATTTTTATCTTTCTTAGAGTTTTATTCGATATGTTAACAAAGATTAAGGGATGTAAGAAGAAAAGTTACAGCGCGAGTTTTTATGAGTGTGTTATTATTGTTATCTGTGATGTGTTACGTTGTGAAGGGTTAGGTTAATGAAGTTATTACTTCTGTCATAGATTATATACGTGTAAAGCTACAACTATGTATTTATTGACTGTTATACGTAGGATATCAGTAGAAATTTACATAAAAATGTACTGTTTTTCTTTTTTATAGCGAGCTTATAACGTTTTAATATACAGTAAAATATTTAACTTCACAAATTAGCCACTTCACGAACGATACTCTCGAATTGGTTCTATTATAAAGTATCTGTACGAGCTTACGAGGTGGAAATTTGCAAAAGCTCAAAATATCCCAGCGTCCTGTCAATGTACCGTCCCTGTGATACCGGACAATGGGAGTGTGAAGGAATAGTTCAATAGTTTATATTTATGAGGCTATTCGATCGCCGGATATGTTCCACGTTTCAGATGATTCCTGAATGTATAGAATGTTGCACGTGTCCATAGAATGTTTTACAAAATACAGCGTTCTATATATTCATATTAAGTAACACATACATAAATAAATCACGCTTTTGTCCACAGACATGGACAGATGGAACCTACTGTGATGACACTCAATTTTTGAGACATTACGAGTTGACTATTAACACGATTGTTATATGTTCGATTCCTACCTGAGGTTTTGAACTATTTCATATTACTGCTCTTGTTAATAGACGCAGTTCCGCCACTCAATATGTAGTATTTCGAAAATTAGGCGGGAAGTAGGAAATGACTTAATACCACTTTTCCTCTGTGTACCGTGCTTACTGTTGTTTATTTATATCTCTCTGAGTATACGTTTCTACGCTTCATTTAGTGGATATCAACGGCGTCATTGCCATTCTCTCTAGTAAGTTCATTCAGTCACAAGTTAGGTGCATTTTGTTGTCGTTTACATTTGCATATTCATACAATTGTCTCGATTTGACAGACAACATTGCCAGAAAAATTGTACATAAAGTGCCCTAGCATACTTTATTAAAAAAGAATTCAAATCCTTCTCGTCATGTAATGACTATTATCTATTCATCTAACTATAAAAAAAACTCCTTCATAATATTAAAAAAGAAATTTATCTTTGACAGCTCTTTAGGGACGCGTTATAGAAAAAAAATATTATAAGAATTGATCAAGTCCGCCCAGCGACGAGGAGCGATCACAATAACGTGTAGTGTAACAGAATAGGTTACTTACTGTGTTCGTGTAGTTAATGTCTAAATATATTTCCAACAGGAGTTGAAACTTACCTGCAACAAACGAACACAGATTATATAATCTGTCATTTGACTCTCTAATGTGACAGGTACAGATAACAACGACACAATCACTATATATATGCACTTACACTAGTATAAGTAAACGTATATGAAAATTGCTTAAAAATATTCTATTATAATGTAATATATATTCAAAATAATAAATACTATATAGGAGAGGTACAAGATTGTACATACATTAGTGTCCCAACGGGGAAAAATTGTGAATCTACTAAAGTGGGATGATATAAATATATTAGTATTGTAATAGTATTTTATACATATTAATAAATTCCCAAACAACAGGTTTTAACTCATTTCACGGCCATTTAACTAATAGTAAAATCTCGACGCGTGAAAGACTATAACTGTCTCTATAACGTATATGTACATGTGTATGACATCTCTACTGTCCTGCTGGATTTATTTATTATGCTAATAGATGTTAAATTTATTTTTTACTATGCTAATAGATGTGTTCCGCCGCTCAACTCGCTGGTCGCCGGTCGCTGGAGCGTTGTACGTCAGTTGGAAATGTATTCAATTACTGTCAATATTGGGATAGATGATGCCGGAATATTGCAGTCGAGACGAATGTGAGATCAAAATAGAAAAATATTTGTACGGACGTTGTAGATGGACAGAAGAACAAATCACATATCTATTTTAAAATATATACATATACATTCATATATAATCATACAACATACATATATACAACAAATATGAATAAGTTGACCGTTCCATATTGACATTAGCATCACAATGGGTCAGGTCTGTTTTTTATTGAATTAAGTAATATCACCATTTAGGGGTTGCCTATTTTAGATCACCACAAAAAGTGTTCATTTACTTATGAGTTTCCTTACACCAAATTACAGGGATTTATCCTTGTTTTTATGATTTATTACAATTGTCAAATTATCGACAGATCTCCGTCATACAGTAGAGCAGTCCTAATAGTGATGCGACTTCTGACCTGATTCATTTCGATTCGGTTGATATTGATAACAAATATATTACGAAATATATTAGGAAAAAAATAAAATGCAATTTCTTAATATTCATAGTTAGCGCTTCCTCCAATATCGCAAAGCTTCTAGTTTTGAATTGTATGAGCGTGTATTTATTATACTTACCATATTTATTTAATATCGCCACTCTACATGTATTGCCACAAATTTGTATAATATAATATTATAATACTATGGAATAAAGTTAAGAAGATAATGTCAAATATTTTTATGATTTTTAAAGTGTTAATCCATACTGAGGATAGAAAAAATACTTAAAGAAAACATATAAAAATTTGAACGCAGCGGGACTCGAACCCACGCCCTCCTGCGAACCGTGCAGGCGCTCTCACCACTGAGCCATGCGTTCTACATCACGCCGCGTTGAAATTCTTATATGCTTTTATACAACTTATATCGTTGTACTTTAAAGAAATCATGTCATGTCCAGCTTTGTATATTATGCGTATATTATGAAGCAGACTAAGATTATCAAATGTTCTTTGCAACAAACAACTTTGCAACTTACTAATTAACGTAAAAAAGACAGCAAAGTATATTCTGTTCATAATTATAAACAGCAATGATGATTCAGAACAAGTCGGTTGCAATGATCTCAGTGATGACTTTTATATGTACACACATATATGAAACCATTAAAACGAAGTGAACTATAAAGACGTAATAATTTACATTGCTTGTTAAATGATTTGTTCCCATTAACTTAGTAATATGTATATAGAATGAAGCTCTTGTGTTGAGCTTGCTTTTGTTTTAGTTTTAAACTCATATTGCTTTATTGAATTTTACTAGTTTTTATCCACGACTTCATCTTCTTGAACAGATGGAAATAAGTACGAGTTATGATGACATATCTATATATTTCATATATGATGACATATTATGATGTTCGAGGACTCGGAAAGGTTCTGAAATAAAGTTATTCTAATGTGAATACACTGCATTCATTGTGTATTCGTGTGTAAATACAACGTGTATTACTGTTTGTTTACATACTAATTTAGTTACTTTAGTTAAAATTTATTATATTATAAGAATGTAATAAAATATAATAAACAAACTTTCATAAAAATTGTAACGAAACGTTTTCAATGAAAAATTCTAAGTAATTATTTTGCTGGCCATATTAATACATAGAAGAAGGTCGGCGGAAATTAAACAAAGTTTTAAAGTAAAAAGCATTTTATAGCGTTAAGGAACTGCCGTCTAATTTTCCAGTTTCAAAAATTGTATGTATATCGATTCTCGATTCATATTTGATAAATTTCGATACTGAAACTGTGCGCCTCAAAGACGCTAAAGCTCGCTACTATTTAGCATAGGTATTGTTTGAACAATATGGACCTATTTTACTAAGTATTTGCGTATGCCGTACTACTACTACTTGCTATACAAGTATGGGTACAAATAAGATATAGAATTGTCATAATGTATAGTTTGTGACATTTTCGAGGCGCAGTTGTTTGGTGCAGTGCCTCATAGAGAACTAAAGGAAATAAAAGTTTATATAAAGAAGTTGGTACATTAGTCACATTAAGTTGTAAAACACACAAATTAACAAAGCGTAAAAACGATAAGTAGAGTTCTATGAAGTGCACTCATAATCGTTACTTAAACTGCAGTTAATTTCGAGACACGCACTTTTTCAACCGTAACAGCTTGCCGTGGAAATTATAAGTTCTAACAATATTAGTCAAAATTTAAATTTATCCTTTACAGTTTATTTCGATATAAAACAGGTTTATCTAAAGTTGTACTTGGCCGTTAAAATGTTAGAGTAACCAGAGCTATAAAAGTATTAACCTTATTAAAATGTAAAACTCTTACTTGAAATAAGAAATAACATTACGTGCTTTATGTCCACATAGTATCTATATCTATACTTTTAAATAATATAAAGTATTTGTGTTTACTGAAATAAAAATAAAAATTTTGTCCGTTTGTCTATCATTTCGTTTGAATGGACCAATCTCCAGAACAAGTGTATAGATTTTTTTTATTTTAATTCAGATATATTTTGGAGGAACATGTAGACCTAATAGACCTAGACCAAGATTCCCGTGAAATCAAAATTTACGCGAGATAACCGCGTTTGCCGCGCGTGAATCTACCGTGCAGATTGTGTTTGCTCTGATAACTATAGAATATAAGCAACAGATTTTACACTTGCGCCCATTGTAAGACCTCCTTAATATTTGTCAACAATAACTTCGTAAACTGGTCAAGTACAGGTTGTTCCACATAAGTTCTTATGTTATCTATATATTATTTTATTTAGCTTCACTTTTTTATCTCACTTGTGGTAGAGTAGACAGAGAAAAATGCAGGAACCCTGGTAAGTTAGCGCTAAGATACTCCATTCTTCGCTTGCTCAACGACGCGCTTGACTAGTTGCCAGAGCGAGACAATTGAAAATGAAGTAGTCCATCCTCCCCGAGTGGAAATAGAACCCACTACGCCTGTCCACCATGATGGTCCAATTCGTATAACATAACTATAAAAATAGAGATAGACATATTACGATTTTGATTAGATTTCAAATATTTATCACAACCTCCAGCGACCTCTACCAATCTCGTCACCTCGTCCTGGAGCTTATTTACTTACTCTATTTTCTGTCAATCTGAACAAATTTTAATTTAATTTATCAGATAGAGTTGGATAATAGTTCGCTTGAATATTCATAAGGCAGACCCTTTTTATTACAGATTACGGTCAACTATTTATATCAGCCTTTTTATTATATATTAACTGACATATTTGTTAGCTTACTTGCTCACTATTACCATTAGTACCATTTGAAATACATACAAAATTTCATTTAAACCAGTTCAAAAGTTTATGAGTATAATGACAAATATAACCAAATAAGTATTTTTCTTGATATATAAAGGAAAGTACACAAGTGATATTCAATTCATAATATGTGCTTGAACGTTTTTAAATTATCAAACACATTCCTCGAGTGCGCTGTAATCTCCTCCTCCATTATGATCGGTCTGCATTACGTACGGTGAGCGTTATTTGCTTACGTTGCCAAACGAAAGCGTCCAAAAATTAAATTTGTTTCCTTTTCCTTGTTTGGTCAGTTTATTAAGTAGATCACAAATACATACTTATATAATTTAATTTAAAAATTTCCGACTCATTAGTGTGAGCAGAATCTTGTACTTTTTCTTACGCTTTGCTTCACGCTTAATCTCAATTATTGCACGGTAAGCAGAGGGAACTGCAGGAACCATATCAACCTGGTGAAGACACTCCGTTGCTTAGTCCTTGCTTTCTCCGTCCGCTTCATTGTGTGTTGAGCGGCGGAACTCAACGCTGCGCTTTGCCTAGTTTGCCAGAGCGAAGAAAATGGAAATTGAAAAATCCATCTTCTCCGAGTGGAAATGAAATAAATTTTAGAATTAAAAAAAACGTTTGAATTCGGAAATTTAGGAAAGTAGGTTATTAAGTCCTAAATAAAAATATAATGCAATAACTATTTTAATTAATTGTTTGATGTTAAGTCTATTTGCGTACGGACAGCAGAAAAAGGGTGAATGAGGCCAGATTAGTAGAGTATGAGGAAGCATTTCAGATTCCATTAGATTACGACGTACAATTGTGGCAACACCGAGTTAATGGAAAGACAACATAATCCACGCGGGAAATTGTAAATCCCGTACTTAATACATTTCCGTATTGGACTAAGTCCTGAATTTGGTAGCGTTCTTTAAAAATTTTGTGATCAACCGACGCGACCTTCGTGCGAATGACACTGTCTATATGACAGAGCTATCACTCTCTCACATACACACACACATTTGCAAAGAACCTATAAGTTTCGAATTCACTTGTAATAAAATGTTTTATTCATATTTCGTTAGCATATTAATATAAGAGTTGAATTCATTTTCTTTTCTCAGAAAATAAATAAGCACGATATATTACATAAAAAATGTAAGGTTTCCTTGAAATCAGCTCTTTTGATATAAAAGCTTGTCATTTAACTAGAAATATTCTTAGATATTCCAATATCTAACAAAAAATAAATTAATAAGATCTCTTCGTAATAACTTTAGCATATTTCCAACGCAAGAAACGCAAATGTAAGTGGTTATACATAGTTTAACACACTGTAGTTGTTGCGTTGTTAGCATCTTTGTAGGGAGATTTTTTCAAATTTCCGCTACATTAAGATTATAACAAAGGGCAGTCATTTGGCAAGAAGAAATACTCTTAAATATGATTAGAAGTAGAAGTTTATCTACACCAAGGAAATAATAATAATTAAGGTAAACGTATAAAAACTTGAACGAAGCGGAATTAAAACTCGCGCCTTATGGAAACCGTCCAAGCACTCCGACCGTTTGTTATATGTTTTCTTTAAACAGCTGATTAGTCTTACAGTGTATTATGTATGTGTGTGTGTGTGTGTGAGCTCGTCTGTGTCTTTTATTAGCAGCGTACTGAATGAAATGTAAATATTGTACCAAGTGTTCTAACTACTTCTGTATGTACACACGGCGCGAGTACAATGAATGACATTCTCAAAATATGGTCGTTTTACTATTTATTGTTTCGTAGGAATTTGAAATTTAGGGAATCCTGTCACAGTATCTCATATTTATATTGAAGTCACATTCAAGAGCTGTAACAAAGTAGTTACTGAGAGTTGCAGTGTAATGCACCTTAGCGACGGGTTTTACAAAAATTTGTTGAAGCATAACTTTTGTAATATCTATGTATAAGTGCAGAATATGAATATTTGATAAACAAGGCTGTCTGATTGAGAAGCAGATCTATGTAAAGATTGTAATCTTCTATTGACTATTCACATTTCGCTGAGACTGTAGCTCCACGAACTTAGGAATTAGCGAAGTTTAATTATTTAATTGTTCTTTACAATGATCAAGACAATAGAACTGTCATAACCATCACTAACAAGTATACCAAGATGACTCTCTTTTGTCAGAATCATTGGGTAGCGGATTTTTTTTTAAATTTGCCCTAGGGACTTCATATTTGCCTTCATAGTTACCTACTGATTTACTTTTGAATCTTTAAACTACTAAGTAACTAGTTACTTATTATGTGCCTATAAAAGGCGAACACTAATCAGTCCACAGAACACACTTGTCGGTCAGATCTCTCACAGTCGCTGTGCTAATTAATAGAAACGGGAATAGATTTAAATAAGAAGGCATAGCAGCTCCTTATTTATGATATTTTTCAAGCTTGGCTATTGTAAACAACATTATGTTAGAACGATGTTACCTGTAGGATATTGGCCTCAGCGTGAGACTTTATCTAACTGGCAACTATTATATAAATAATATCTCATTTCTTCTGTGTGCATTATTCGAATTCTTCTTTTCTTCTTTTAATTATGGCGTTGAGCAAAATTGAATCGAGTGTGCCAGTTGAGCAAAATTCACTTCGCCAATGTCACGTTGAATGGAGTTTATTCGAATTCATAATAATCAAAATCAAATACAAGCTGTCATGGATGACGTCTTAAAATAATTTCAATTCCAAATATCGATATTCATATATATCCTTAGTCTTTTGGTCAGTTACTATCCGCCCGCATACGACGATACGTCGAGTAATTACAATTTGGTATATTACTGAACATATTATGAATTATACATAAATAACGACATATAATGTGAAACAATTTTCATTTATATCGCATTTTGCTTTTCCAATTAAATGGATCATTTTTGATACAACAATATTCAATAAGCGAGTATATAATTACAGCCGTAGCTATATATACGGAGTAACGGCGCCTGCGGGAGGTTTCACAGTAGATTACCGATTATTATGAGTGATTACATCTGTGTTATTATTTCAAGAAGATTTCTACAGCATAGAATTCAAATACGCTTTAATTTGAAGTGTCAAATTTCGACGTCAACATAAATCACTCACGTGTAGTCAGTCTCTCAGAGTGTCACGTGTCACATATATTCGCTCATTTCCTACAATAAAGCGCCGACAGTTCACTCGAAGTGCGTCAATATCACTTCTCATTATTACGCACAAGCGTCTCTTCTTTCGTTTAATGTGATTGAAACGATTGAACTAAATCGTCCCCCAGTTCCCTATACTATTATATAAAATTCATTTATATTCCGTTAGTTAAATTATATTTTTATATTAAAAGTGCTATAAAATTGAACAAATTAGAAATTGAAATGTGGAAACTCTCAGTTTTCTCTTTTGTTTTCGCAACTACAACAAAAAGAAGAAACGTGACGCAATAAATTAACTTTAAACTGACTTACTTTGGTTTATCCTTCAGTTTTTTTTTCAAATAAATTTGTTGAATTCCGATGAAATTATTCAATCTATTGTTCATAATAGTTAATAGTAAAATAATTAGGTATGTATTAATCCTGTATATTGGGGCCTAAGAGGATATTATTCTAAATGGAAACTAATTACAACTTTGTATTTATACTGAGTGGAGGCGCTAGGAGCGACTATATCAACCTAATAGACAAGTTTTACTTTATTGTTTATGTAGATATCTTGTGTGTATATTTTGTGATTGGAATTCAAATTAGAAATCTGTATATCATAGAATATAAAAAGCTCACTATGTTCTATGCAATGAAATGATTTTATATACACTAACCAGCAACAATAAGAACCAGAGAACTCGTTGACGCACAAGTTTGCGTTGCCATAGCAACGTGTATGTCATTTTATACAAAAATTGTGTTGTCAAACACGTGGTAGTGTGGGTATTGTTTTATTTAATATTTACGTTATATACTTTACCAATGTTTTTATTTTAGTTTATTATAATTTTACATTTCTTTTAAGTGTGCTGAACTATCCTTATGCGTTAGTTTTTTGCTGCGCAATTTTTGTAATAAATTCTAGTTCAAAGTATTTACTTTTTTTTCATTATTTTTTTATAGTATAGATGGAAGTGACATTTGCAACACCAGAGGAGCTACAAAATGCGTTACCGGCCTTAAACGCTTGCTTGCTTCTTGTATTAGTACATATATTTAACAAAAACCTTTATTTAGGAAATTATTGTGTTTATATTAAATATATTTACGTAATTTCGCTAGAGTTCAATTAATTTCTAGACTTATTACTTTAAAAATCATCAAAAATATTTAATAAAAATAGCATTCTCTCTCGCCAAACGATTGTTCTTGAAAACAATACTCAAAATTACTTTTACTCTAAAATGAATGTGTTGTGTGAGCGCCCAAGGAGTTCAAGACAGATGTAATAAAAAGCTCGATCTCAGTCTTCTTACCGCGCATTGTGTGCAATCGCACGCTATTCAGTAATAAACATTCAGGGAGTAACATCCCGTCGCGTCACCCATTGTGTTTGGCAAGAAAACTGTATACTTGATTTGTTGAATCATATATTACTAGCATTGTACGCGTGTATTATGAAATTATAAAATATGTAAAGTAATAAGCGACTTGATGGAACTTTTTAATGTTAAAGGAAATAAAATGCAGTGATGACAGGCGGATTAAAGTCAAATAATAATTAATCAAAAGACTACAATATTTTACTGAAGGCTCTACGTAATTGAAAGATAAGCGAGTTTGAAGAGTTTTAATATATTTTCATTTTTATAATAAAATATGTTAATCAATATAGACCACTGGTACCGATCACAGAACTCACGCCGACTGCGGACAAACTGACAAATGGAGGACAATTTAGCGAAAGAGATGAAACAATTTGACAATTACGTGACAAGGGGGAAAGTCATTTAGGTGAAGATATTTAACATTTATAAAAAAAGAAAGTTTTATAGATATAACGAACAACGAGTAAACTATTTACTACGTTCAATTCAATCTTCAATCTCATAAGTAAACTACACCATGCACCAAAGACGACGCTGAAGCTAAACACTTCACACAGAATCAATCAATCAAATCGCACTTCGAACAAAAGTATAGGCCGTAGTTAGGAATGGGACTTAGGAAGGGACGCGCGCGACGCGATCTTCATAGTTGAACGCTTCTGTTTACGTATTACATATTATAGCAGTCAGTCACGTCAGCAGAAAGTCACGTTTTATTGCTGAAACACTGAATTTTAGAATATTTTTTTTAAACCATACATACATACATACATATATACATACGGGGTAGTCGGAGAGAACAGAGCGTCATGCACTACGGGCCCGCCGTTGGGGAGTGGAAGTAGACGGTACGAAGTGGAGGTATAGCTGCGTGATGAGAAGATGAAATAATTGTTTGAAAGAATTTTTTTTATATTACATGATTCCAGATGTATTCCGTTTCCTCACGCAGATATACGTAAATGTAAGTAACATAAAGAATCACCATCTTATTCGTACTTCATCAGTTTAAGCTCTATATAGAAACCAGATAATACACTGTTTTATGTCAATGTTATTGATTATTATGTAATGTTTTATTGAATTGATTGTTATTGTTTTTTAATTTAAATGTTGATGTACTACTATTATTATATTTTGCATGATGTGATAGCCTGTAATTAAAAGGACATTTAAGTTATTGTTAATACTTTTATAATGAAATGAATGTAATGTTTTCTTTTGTTGGTTATCCAAATAAAATAAAATAAATAAAATATTTTTTTTTTTTCATAAAAGGTAAAAAGCACAAAAACCACGTTTTTTAGAAATCTCGGATTTTTATTATGTCTAGCTAAGCTTATCTTTTTCGTCTTGTCTCGTCTTTCTTATTTCGAAAGATAGGGAAAAAAACAAGCTAATATTCGAACTTGTAATAAAGGACCCGTAAAGAGAGTTTCATTGTTACCGTAAATATATCTTACTTGCGAGATAACGCCACTGTTGTAACGAAACTGCGAAATGCGGATCAATGGTCACTCGGGGAGAACTACCTCTTTGTGAGTACCTAAGTGTAAAACATGGATACTAAATTGAAATTTCCTAGAAATAAATATAACCTAAACATAATATAATAAACAATTAAATATAAATATTTTTGATGATTTTTAAAGTGTTATTCCACACTGAGGATAGAAAAAATACTTAAAGAAAACATAAAAATTTGAACGCAGCGGGACTCGAACCCGCGCCCTCCTGCGAACCGTGCTGTCGTCTGTCGGAGAGACTTCGAGCATTAGAAAGGATTACACGAGATTACTTCACTTATAGTCCCGGTATTACATTTAAATCTCTTTAAGGAATCCATCGAATAGGATAATTTTTTTTTAATGTAAGACTTCAAACTATTAATAACATCAAAGTGTCTGACTGAGCAATTTAAATCACGCAAGCAACTTCAGTTGACACCGTGACTCCCTTCTTGCGATTACCCTTCACACTTTGCTGCGTCTTTTAATTTCATTAATACCACCAATATAACCACCAATATTTTTAGTTCAATGTGCGGTAGCTATATCATGGCTGTTGTCGTTAATTTACAATAGATCCTTAGAAACTGGTGAATTTCCGGATATTTGGAAAGAGGCACGCATCGTTCCTATCTTTAAATCTGGTAAACAAGACCTAATTATAAATTACCGCCCCATTTCAATTATTTCGTCCATGGCCAAAGTTTTTGAATCACTCGTCTATTCGCATTTATACAGCCATATCAAAAATTACATTAACGACAACCAGCATGGCTTCATAAGTAAACGCTCTACGGTAACTAATCTATCACTGCATGTTTCCAATCTGGCTGATTGTATTGATAAAGGTCTACAGGTTGACGCCATATACACTGACTTTTCTAAAGCCTTCGACAAGGTTAACCACAGCATCCTTTTACGTAAATTGGAGTCATATGGAATTTCTGATCATCTACTTGAATGGTGCAAATCATATTTTACTGGTAGAATATCTAGAGTAGCCATGTGTGGTCAACAATCAACACCATTTATAGCCTCTTCAGGTATACCACAGGGATCTAACCTAGGGCCACTATTTTTCAATATATTTATAAATGATATTGTAACTATATTTAAAAATTCTTACGCGAGTTTATATGCTGATGATTTAAAACTAACTAAAACAATTACCAATGAGTCAGATGTAGTGTTGCTACAAGAAGATCTACATAAACTAGTCGATTGGTGTGATAAAAATAAAATGGTCTTGAATATCAACAAATGTCATCACATAAAGTTTACCCGTAAAAAAACATTACTCCTTCAAAATATTATATATATGGTGAGGAATAATGAAATTAAAGAAATTCGCGACTTAGGGATTATATTAGACTCAAAATTAAATTTTAAGGAACATATAGACAAAACTCTTGATTTAGCAAACAGATCTCTCGGCTTTGTTCTGAGACGCTCCAAAGACTTCAAACATTCTACTACTGCATTAACGTTATTTAATTGTTTCGTTCGTAGCAGATTAAACTATTGTTGTTCAATCTGGTCCCCATATACAAAACTTCATATAAACAGAATAGAAAGAGTACAAAAAAAGTTTCTTCGTCAATTGTCATATAGGCTTAGAATAAATTTGAGTACTTATAATGAAAGATGCAAATATTTCAACATCCATAGCCTGGAAAATAGACGCAAACTCTTATCAATGAAATTTTTATTTTATTTATTCAATAATGATATAGACTGTCCAGAACTCTTATCAAGATTTTGCATAAACGTCCCACGCAATAATTCTCGTAATCTTAGTAATTTCTTCTATAACCGACCATATAGAACGCAATTTGGTAAAAATTATATTATTCCGAGGTTATCATTATTATATATTAGTATTTGTAAGCAAATTAAGGATTTAGACATTTGCTATGATACGCGCTCTGTGTTTATTAAAAAAATAAAAGATTTTATTTGTACAGCCCAGTTGTAATTAGTGATATAATGTATTGTTATTATTACTCCTAACTTAAATTAATTTAATATAATGTTGTAATCTATAGAAATATAAAAATTAATATTAATGTTATTTTTGTTTAGATGGTTAATGTTTTAATATTTCTTTTCTAATTATTAATTAATAATATTTCTTGTTTAATTGACAATTTCTTATGTGTTTTTAATATGTAATTTTAATGGAATTAACAATTCCATTAAAATTACATATTAAATACATGTCAATGCGGAATTTTTACATTTATTTGTTTTTGCTTCAGACTATGTTATAGAATATGTGTATTTTAATATTATAAATGCATGCTGAGACTACCTTTAATTAGTAGAACATTTTCCATGTTCAAGTTCAAGTTATTATATTATTAAATGTATTATTGTATCTACTGTTGGTTGTCCTAATAAATAAATAAATACGATCAAATGCTAAGGCGTATTATTGTAATAACGTGACACGACGACAAGAGATGAGTTTGTGGGCATTTTGGTGCGGGATTCCAATATTTAATAAAATAATAAGTGTAATGTTCCCAACAACATCGAAGAGTGAAAATGTGACGTTATCCGAGCGAGTAGTTATTTGTACCAACAGACGCCTGTTTTGTTATACATGTTAGCGAAGTCATCGTCTGCGATATTACTGACGGGAGTAAAATTATTTGGTTGAACGATAATATGCAAATACCCGAGTCAAGTATCTCGTAAGACAAAAATACCTAGAGGTCAAGTTTTAAGAAGAAAATAGAAAAATTATGTTTACTGATTTCTGAAAGTTATGGACTAACGGCCGCCTGTTACATAGACCATGTGATACTTTTTGTGTAACTTATGAAACTTTCTCAGTTAGGCACTGGCCCATATTAGTACTACGACCTGCTAGTGACCTAAGGACTGACTATTTTTAGTTTCCCTATTTAAATTATATTTTAAAAAATGCTGTTATATTTTATTATAAGCCCCGACCACAATATATTTTTTCACTAAAGTATGTATTCGTTACTATGATATAATAAGAGACACATGTCGAAATAATAATTCTTTTATTTAACATTTATTTAAATATGTGTAAATAAAGATTAGTGCGACAATACACACACTGTAGAAATATAAGATAACCTGCAAACGTAGTACATCTCAAGAGCATACAAGACGAGACTTGGAGACGAGTCGGTTCACGTCTCTTTAACGCATCTACTGCGCTGATTACCATTTGCTCTGCTAATGAGCAACACTTTAAAGGAGGTTCGAATAGTTCTGCTTTGATTTTATTGTTTTTGCTACCTTGAATACTTACTTTTTGATTTCAGCTATTTTATTTACCGCATAATAAACTAATTAGCACACGAATTAAATAAACATGCTGCATGCATTTTACGTTTTCTACTTTTTATTCATTTTGCAAAGACAATACGAGATATCCTCCTACATATGTAGGTTTATCTGGCTATTGATTGTAAAATAAATAAGGAATATTCTAATAAAAATTAGTGTATTTCTTTCATATATTTTGATGTATAAACGCGACCTACAGACATCTAGCAATCTAAACTTATATACTTACAATAGGGGGCTTTCATTTAATAGAGACTTTTCACTTTAAAAAACACTTGACCCCAGCAGCTGTTGTCTACAAACTTGCTCTGATCAAATATTACTGTTTTTATCTTTTCCCTCTCAACTTTTATTTACTTTGCTAACTCCGCAATCATCTATATTTTCACCAATACTATGTAGACAAAAAGAAAAAGACTAAATTTAAAGCATCTTCATTAATTAGATTACAAAGCATTATATTTAATGCTGAGGTAGAAGCGATATGCTAAGACATGTTACAACGTGCTATAGTGAGATTAACATAATCAGTTCTATGAATGTTACTAAACACCCGCCGCTCATTTACTTCGAACGTTTCTGTTACAGCGGATATAAAAGAAACTTGCTTGTTGTAAAAGTGTACAATCAAAATACTTACATATTTTTAGAAATTTAAAAAATCTTCACTTACATGCTATATATAAATTAGTCACTTATCAACGGAAGAGTTCTATACATGCTGTATATTTAACAAAGTAAGTTCATAAATTGGAAATTTTTACACAATTAATATGCTCACACAAATTGTGGTCACTTAAATGATTCACACATTTATTGATCTTTTATAAAAAGCTTTACTTATGATTCGAAAAAAGTTCATTTTCATCACTCTACAGTGATTGTAAAATTACGAATCGAAATTACCTTCAGTGAAGTACAAATTTTCGATTTAAAAATGCACGAGTGGAAGTAAACAGCGTCAGATACCATCGCGCCTACGTTAATAGTTGATACCAGTATATGAGCTACAATTCAATGCATTTTTTGTATATATTTTCACACTTTCAAAATAATTTACTTAAATAGTTAGTGACCTACTTACAGCTAACCGTCGACAATATACAAATTATTTGCAATGGAAAAGAAGATAGAGTCTACTTAAGAATGAGTCGACAAAAACAGTTTCAAGAGAAGGTTATTTAATAGTCACCAAATACATACTTAACTAATAATAGAGAATATGAAAAATACAGGATTTATCTTTAACTATATTACGTTTTTCTCGACTTACCAATAGCGTTTGATTCTATTTGACATAAGAGCATTTAGGAAGCACTAGTACACAGCAAATTCCCGAGCAAATAAAAATACTTAAAGAAAACATATAAAAATTTGAACGTAGCGGGACTCGAACCCGCGCCCTCCTGTGAACCGTGCAGGCGCTCTCACCACTGAGCCATGCGCTCTACATCACGTCGCGTTGCTTTATCGGTTAACTTGTTAGTGTTTTCCTTGTTCTTATTTCGGGCTGTTTAAGATATGTGTACTGATGTACAATATAGAAGCATCTTCAATCAAGGAAGTATATAACTAGTGAAGTTCGGTACGTGCTAAAATGCTAAAATATCTTTTAAAAATAGTGGTATAGTGGTTGGAACCTCTTTACGGCAAAGGGTAAAGAGTCGAAGTTTCTTAATTGATGATAAATTAGGCCATTTGTTCAATTATAGATGTATTGCTAACAGTTAAAATTAACCTAATCGTTGTTATTAACAGCCTATGGCAACAAGTTCTTTTTCTTTGTTCTTGCCCTTTTTGTAAGTTATCTCGGCGTTAAGTTCCACGCAACGTAACTAAACGTATCTAAACACTTAATTATTTTTGTCGTCTTTTTATTTACTTTTCAAATATTTATACTACTAATACTGTTTGTTACAAATCTCCTTAAAGCCTAAAACTAGAGTAATATAATCAAAATATACGATACGTTGCCTAATTAAAATGTAGAGACGGGACGAACACTATTTTGATATAAGAGAGATATCTTGATATAAGATATAATAAATCAACGAACCTCACCTTCGTCGCTTCATTTAACTAGAAAGATTTGTGATATCCTAAAATTACTTTACGTATACATTTTGGTTGTGTGTTGTGTCTTTGTTCATAATTTCTGTTGTATTATATTAGTAGTATTAACTTCCTACACAAACATTTTGACGTGACAACGTCTTAAATTAGGTTGCGGCTCGGAGTCACTTATGAAAAAGTAACGTAACGATGTGTCAATTGTCACCGAACTATGATCGGTCCGCCGCGCGTATCACTTGACACATGTACAATGTTTTAGTAAACAAAATATATTTTCTATAGTTAAAATTTGTGCAATTTATATTATAATTATTATTCATATCAATAAATATTCTACCGAGAAAAAGGCGTTGTCACGTAAAATTTTCGCCCGTAAAACCCACTTTACAGGCAATCATTTTTTTTTAATATAGGAAGTCCTTACTACTATCTCTCATCTAATATTTATGATCATTTTGCAGTTAATTAAATTGAATCATTTTCTTAAATATACTATTATTATAAAAGTAAAAAATTCTAAAGTTTGTAAAAACTCAATACAAGAATACTAAATATTAAAACTTTAAATAACTTAATATACATTTATTTAATAACCATTAAAGTAATAATATATTGTAAGTAAAAATTCACTATCAACTGGGTCAACTTCTATGAACTTATAATGGGAGAAGAATTTTTGGCAGTAGATGTTTTAATAATATAAGTAAAAGTTCTTTTTACTTTACAACTACCGCTCCGACATTTTAGAGAGTTCGCTGAAGTAATCACTGAAAGTTTAATTAATTGATTTTGAAATTAAAACAATTTTATATAACATTTTTAGAAATGTATTAAATCATTGCTATATTATGTATTCTACAGTAATACATCTAAGTAAGTATAGTCAATAATTAAAGTTTGATATCGTATGCAGGCTGAAATTCATTAACAGTTCGTTTTTTTAGCATCACGCTTTATCCCACATATTGCAGGATAGGCAGAAGGAACTGCAGGGACCATGTGAACTTAGAGTTAAGAAACTTCGTTGCTTGTCCCTGCTTTCTCCCTCCCCGCTTTCCGCCTTTTTCGAGGCATTGTGTGTTGAGTGGAGAAAAGTTGAGTTACTCGCTTTGCTTAGTTTCCAGATCGGAGAAAATGGAAATAGAAAAATCCATCTTCCCCGTATAGGAATCGAACCCTCAAACCGTCGCGTTTACAGGCAGACTTTTACGCTTCTGCACCACGACGGTCCTCATCACAGTTCTTGTTTATTTTACTTTACTTTAAGAACAATTTATGCGTCGTCGTTCTAACATATTGTGCTGTAATATCCATTACTATGAGGTCAAGTTATAAGTTTCCGTATTGCTGGCAGCAGGTCGTAAGTATCCAACCATTACGAGATATATTATTCACAAGCTTCACAAAGTATCGCTTAAATTTTAAGCTATCGTCAATGAAAGTTAGTTTTTAAGTTTAAGCATATTTTATAGCATTAGATTTATAAAGATATTGGTAGCTTTAATACAAATTGTAAATTTTGGGATTATTGCGTGGAATTTGAAAATTTTTGAAATACTAAGCTGAAAGCTAGTTGCTTGTGTTTATGTAATAAAATAACTATACTAGCCTTTACAAGGAATGAATAAAAGTCACAAGGTAAGCCAATCCACATGTTACAATTCTGAAAGAGTTCAAAACGCGCATTTGCGCTCAATAAATCACTGCTAAACGGTACTTTACAAAATCTCAAACAAGGCGAAATAAATGAAGCCAGTATACAGTCGTATGAAGGAACATAATATTGGGAGTAATTACTGTTTGGTTTAGTTCTGGGAAATATTTTTTTTCTGTGTGCGGAAGTGGCGGAACTCAACGCCAACGAAATGAAAATGTAAATAGAAAAATCCATGGGGAAAAATCAATAGAAAAATCCATCCTACTGGGGATCCAACCCAGAAACCGTCGCGTTACAGGCAAACGTTGCGCCTCTGCCCCACGACGGTCGTCAACGGGAAATATTTCTTCAATACAATATTATCTTGGCTTTTGTAATGTATGAACAGACATATATTTTATTTATAGATTTCGTATTATTTTCTGTAATATATTTAATGGTATAAAAATATTCTGCTTTCTTTATCTGAATTATTAATATGCTTTTAAGTACAATCTCAGCAAAGTGTAAGCTTTAAAATTAGTAGTAATGTAGCGCTTAAGTGATTTTATTTTGCTTGCTTTATATATACATGCCCTCTTTCTTTGTTTTTTATCTTGTTTTTTTTTCTTTACAACACATAAGAACGTTTTGCTACGGCGTAGCAATATCGTGCAGCGCAAACTATATTTCTACTTAAAACATTATGTATTCTGAATGCAAATGCTACAAAGTTTGACCTACAGTTTCTTTGTGTTGCTAATTTTTATATAAATTTATTACTTCCTTCTTGTTTCATGTAAATTAATTTAGATACAATTTAAACCGCCCCTATTTTATGCACAAGACATTAATATTCAGCAACTATATTCTTCTATATACTATCATCGGCGAAATTAGTATATAACAGAAGTTAAGTATTATAGACTTACAATCTTTTTATTGAAATAAACCTCTCGTCTTTCATTATCTAATTTTGTAGTTTAAAAGCAACTCTCCTAATTTTTAGTTTGTTACGTGTTGTTGTTGAATGAACGAAGCATAATCATAATGGAATTACGTTCTTTTCTGAGACACCATTAGTGGTTTATAATGTAAGCTGAAATCTTACTTATAATTTTGTTTTATATTAGTTCAGCTCTTGTCTATATTTATGGAAATAAATATTATTCTACTATATAACTCCGTGTAATATTATTTAAAAAATATTACAAAATGAACGTAGTTCAAAACAATATCATTGATATTTAAGAAAGGTGTCTGTATGTGCCATATAAAGGGTAATAACCCGTCGTATGGCATTTACAAAGAAGTTGGTAATTGTTAAAGTAGCCAAAAGACTTTAACAGTAGGCCTATGTCATTTGTCACTTAATTAGTCATTGTATATTGATTTCGAACTGGTTTTGCGCTATTTATAATTAACATTAAAAGTGTAACTCGAGTACAAGAGCGAATATACAGGAGACGTAGAGAATACATAGTATAAAAAAACTTATCATATCGAAATTATCTCGTTTTATAATATTATTGTGGCCCAAATTCCATTTAGTTTTTCCACCAGCGACCGAACCATAGAAAACACGTCATCAAACGCTACGGTCCCTCCATACAAATATACAAGGGTGTCTATAGCCCCGACGCGAGCTTCCTCTAGCCTCAACAAATTTACGTTCTCAACTCAATTTTTAACTGAAATCTAAAGAAGTCATTATAACGTTTCTGTATCAATATTATAATCAATACATACAATGTAAAGTTACGTATCATAGAAATATCCTCTATATCTGACACATCTATGCCTCAGTATAAATTAAGAGTACATATGTAACTGCTATGATTAACAGTAGTAAAATTATATAAATCAAAACGATACCTCGAAACAATTTTCCTTATAACGTTCATTTGCTCTGAGACAGCGTTCCAAGAACGTGTTCATTTATTTAGATAAGTATCAGATAGGACTGGGTGTTCCGCTCGGGTTACAAATGAAGACGTCAAAGGCAGTGGAGAAGAAATATATTTTGTATTCATTTTAGTTTTGCTCAAAATTAAATATAAATCAGTATTCAATGAAGGTTACTCCGAATCTTTGTGTTATTATGAACATGTATTGCTTAGTAGTAATGAAGTGGACTTCATAGTCAGGAGAGGCGTGGATTCAAACGGTGCTGTAAACAGTTCTTTAAGTATTTTTCTTTCTTTAATGTCGATTAACACTTAAAATATAATTTAAAGTGTTACACTCTCTTCGCTTTGTCTTCTTCGCAGATATATAAAAGGAATTTATTCAGTCTTCTTTTGCTCATAGTTTTCGCCATTTAACACGATTTAAAATTAAGAGATTTATTTAAGGTTCAATATAATTCGATAGCGTCAATGCCTCAAGTACAAACATCAGTTCGGAGCTGAGAACCGGCGACGCGACCTTTTGGAAATTACTTAAATATTCCTTTCACCTTTGCTCTACCAATTTGTGCTAGAGTTAAATATTTGTATAAGTGTCAACAGAGAATTTCACTTAAAGTCAATCGAACAAACTAAGTAATTTATATATGAAACGATTTCTGTTTGGATTTCTATTGAATGGAGTTAAGAAGTTAATAAACAATTTGTGCCACGAGCTTGAGGTGACTATGAGACTTTCCAAACATTTGTATAGAAAGCTTCGCCAGAGATAAGACGGAAGTCAATTAAACGCCGTCTGGCCATTAATTAAATATTTGAATCAACTTTTGAAATTTGTGAATCTCATAATAATTGTTCTTGGATTCTGAAATTCTACTTTTATAAGCTTCACGTTTCAATATTTCGTAAGGAAGGTATGTAAGGAGGTACGTAGTGATGTAACTAAGTAAAATAAACACTAGTAAGACAATGCAATTAAATGCAATCTCAGTCTGTCATTAAGAATTTTTGTAATGGCCATCTTTACAAGTAATAGAATTAATTATATTATATTATAAGCGTAACATTGGCTGCTAATGCAAAATTAAAAGGGTCATATTTATTCCAAGTTTGAATGTGAAATTCCCTCAGTACTTAACAGTGAAGTTATTTCTAAATATTTGTACATAAGCCTATATAACCTATTTGTAACAAAAGTCAAACGTTGTAACTTACAATGTAATACTTGTATTATATCCAAAAAGTTTCATTTCCAAAATATAATACCGCTATTGACTTGAGCACACTTTCAGAAATTTATTAAATATATAATAACATGGACCAACGTAACGTATCGCCAATTTGTGACAAACCTGACGTCGATCGTAAACAAAACTATAAAATATATTTATCTTAAACACTGATCGTCTACAAGTCCGATATATTCTAGTGAAAATAAATTTGGGAAATAATAAATATAGGTAGGAAGTATACATAAAATCTCTGGAGGCCAAAATAGCACAGTAGAAAAATGCTACATACAATATAATACTCCTCTTAAAGAAATGAGTATATATAAATAAACTCGCGTCCCGCTTGCCGCTTCGTTCTCTGACTTGATTTATGTCCTTCTATGTATCTCTCTTATGTAATATGCACTTACAACACTTTTATAAACTGCTAGAAATGAAACAATTAATCTAACCGTCATGTTATTGTGAAATTGTTTCTGAGAATAACATGACACAAACGCACAGACAAAAGCTTTAAATGCATTATTTTGGATTTTATTACATTTAATATATCACTAATGATAGTTTTGTAAAATATCTTCCATATTCGTATATAGAAATATGTATGCACCTATATTGTATATATTCACAGAGCGTTATTAGATATAGAGCCCTGTTGAAGCGTTTTCATGTGATGAAATTTGACGTAATATTGCAAGCTGATGGTTCCAGTTGAACAAATATTGTTGACCCACATCCCTTATACTAGCTACATACATTCACATTTACATACACATATTTTCTACGTATACTCTTTATGTCGTGCTTACATTTCAAAGCTAATAATAATAAGCAGGACTCCCTGTCGGCACGTTCAAGAGCTCTGAGTTTTTCAAATTTAAAGTTTGCCAAAATTGATTCTAAAATTAAATTTGGTATTACTGACATATGTCATTAAAATATTTTATTTAGTACAATCTTAAAAATTATGGGAGCAATTTTTTTCATCTTATTGTATTATGTCATATTCATTGGCAGGATTTAAAAAACTTAGCATTGGTCAGTAGTTTGGTAATAGAAGATTAATCAAATTTTAAAATTACAATGTTCTAGAAAAGAAATCCTATTGATTTCCTTAGAATAAAAAAACGTTATAAATGGTAATTTCACAGTATGTAATACATATTACTCCACCTCACGGCGCCATTCAAACGGAACCGCTGAATTTGAGTACAGAGCGTGCGATATCCGAACTTTGTATTGAATTTACTAGACAATTTTTATCAATTTCGTCTCTCAACAGCTCTACTATTCTTTTTATTATATTTTGAACATTGTTAGTGACTGTATGTTGACATCGTGACAATAAAAGCGACAAGCAAACCAATACTAAGTATACAATTTTTTTTAGCTTCACGCTTTATCCCGCATATTGCAGGGTAGGCAGAGGGAACTGCAGGAACCATATGAACCTAGTGTTAAGATACCCCGTTTCTTAGTCCCTGCTTTCTCCATCACTGCTTTCTACCTTTTTCGAGATATTACGTGTTGAGTGGCGGAACTCAACGCCGCGCCGCGCGAAATAGAAAAACCCATCTTCCCCGAGTGGGAATCGAACCCACCAAAACAGTCGCGTTTACAGGCAGACGCTACGCCTCTGCGCTACGACGGTCTCCCAGTATTGTAATTGCAATAAATGCACTACTTAATCTTTGAGTGACAACTCGTCAGACTATATCATAACCAATCAAAACGATTCAATTACTAATTTAGGTAGCGTTTAGAATGCAATCTACTGCTACGAGCAGCTACGAGCGTAGTATGTATTGTTATTCCGCACTTTATTGCCCGCGTGCCGTGTTCTTAATAACATGCAGTGTGCGGATCACGTACATTGTCTCTTATCTTATTATTGCTATGTTTGAATACATTCATTAGAAAACGTGGACTGCTTACCTACAAAAATGATTTTAAATTTAACATTAACAATTAAGTTTAACATTTTGTACACAAAAAGTAGTACACCGCAGAGTAGAATTAACTATCAGTTCTAATTATTTTACTCTTCTTCTCGCTGGGTGACATGATATATTAGATTTGTAAAATAAAAAGAAAAATAAATTTAACTTAGAACGTTAGAGAAGAAGAAGTAATGCTGAAACGCTAAAACAATACCGTCGTGGCGCAGGGGCGCAACGTCTGCCTGTAACGCGACGGTTACTGGGTTCGATTCCCAGTCGGGGAAGATGGATTTTTCTATTTCCATTTTCTTCGCTCTGGCATCTAAGGCAAAAGCGCGGCGTTGAGTTTCGCCACTCAACACGCAATGCCTCGAAAACGGCGGAAGGAGGGGACGGAGAAAGCAGGGACTAAGCAACGGAGTGTCTTAACACTAGGTTCCCACGGTCCCTGCAGTTCCCTCCGCCTACCCTGCCTTGTGCGGGAAAAAACGGGAAGCTAGAACAATAAACGTACTAATTCTATCTTAAAACTCTATTCTATTGAAACTGTGTCTATGGCACAATCTGCGTCCAAGAAAATATCAATTCTCTCTAAGGTTCGGCAGTACTTCAGCTCTGAACAGCTACTTAATCTTTACACTGCTCAAGTTCGATCTTGCATGGAGTACTGCAGTCACCTCTTGGATGGTGCAGCCAAATATCATCTGGAGGCTTTAGACTCAGTTGACCGAAGAGCCCGTCGATTAATTAATAATGAAAAGCTCTCAAATAGCAGACTACACACGCTTGAGCATCGTCGTCAAGTTGCCAGTTTATCGGTTTTCTATAGGATGCACTTTGGAGAGTGCTCGAAAGCTCTCTTCGAACTGATTAAGCCTTATCCATTCCTTTATCGGACAACTAGGCGTAGGCAAAAGTTTCATCCTTACATGGTTGACATACCCAAATGTCGAACTAAACGTTTTAGCAGCTCGTTTTTGGTGAGAGTCGCCAAGATTTGGAACGACCTGCCTGCGTCTATTTTTCCTGATAAGTATAACCCAGGAGCCTTTAAGAGTAGAGTGAACAGGTTTCTTCTGGACGGGCGTGTACCACCTTCGTCTTCATCTACACTTTCCATCAGGTGAGATGGGAGACAAACGCCTGTTCCATTACAACTATAAAAAAAAAAAAAAAAAAAAAAAAAAAAAAAAAAAAACGTAAAGCTGAAAAGGCACAAACAAAAAAGGTGAATTAAATTCATAAAAGTTCAAAAGTCTTTTTAAAAATTTACAACAAAAGAAATGTTCTCAACAGACTCTCATTAAGAGCTTCCTTCTGTTTTCTTTAAATGAAATCGCTAATGACATTCACACCTATTTTAAAACAATATTTAACAAAGTTGAAATTGCGAACTGATATTGATCAATCGATGAGAAACCTGGTCTTGACAGACGACAACAAGCAGATAGACAGATTGACAGCAAAACGATCTTATAGAGGTTCTATTATATATTTTAAAATACTGAACTCTTAAGAGATGCTGTAAGTATTTGCCGTTACTTTTCAGCAGCATCCATTGGTTGATCGGGTGGTAGCGGTTTTAAAAGTCGTTATACTGATTTATATGTTATTTATAAGCAAATATAACTTGTTGCTATATTTTCCCTATCTATTTGTAATATAATTAAATTGTAAGTGAAAAAATTACCTGTCAATGAATGTTACTACAACAGGTTGATTTAATAAAATAAATTACAAATTCCGAGCCCATTGCGCTATATATTAGAGCACAAGTCGTACAATTTCCGGACTCTATCATTACTGCCGCGGTCGGAGTCACACGGTGACAGATTCCATCTTCTATTATATCGCGCGCCACTTTTTTGACTCGCAATTTGGCAGAATAACAGCTATTTTGATGGGAATAATTTGATCTTGTTATATAATATGGTCAGCTGAGTGTTGGAGTATGTTTTAAAAATAAAGGTAGGGGATTCATTTTCATATTGCTGAATGTTGTATAATGGCTTCAAATCTGATATAGATGATTTATATTTAAGGATATTTGTAATGTATGATGTAGTGAAAATGTATAGTTTAATTAATTAAAAATTAGGCAACGTAGCTCTATTCCATAGAGTAAAACGAAATACTGAACATTTAACTAACTAAATATTATACATTCCATTACGTACCTGAAGACTCTGAACTACGTCAATCTTGTATCGAATACGCGTACGCTTCTAAGAACATATACCTGCTGTCGTTTATTTGCTTCTTAATCTTATTACAGATTCCTATTAAACATTTTAATATATTGATAATTATTTCAAAATCATATAACTTTGTAGAAATTAACAAAATATGAGCATTAGAAGCTAATATTGGAGTAGTTACAACCGAAATTATTATTATATATTACTATATATATTTTCCATTGTCTTTAATAAGATTCTCGTAAATTCTGAAATTAGAGTAAATGTTCCGTCCCACTTTAATTATATCGACTCGAAGGTACGACTCAGGTATGATACAGGTGTTTTGTAATTAAATCGTACGCTCGGTGCCTCATTGATTTATCATAATTGGATCGAACTCTTCGTCAACTTATTATTGAAATATTTCCAATATAATTAAGACATATAAATTAATATATAAATTATTTAGATTTGGACAAATCATTTACAGAAATGTTTCTTTGCTTTCATAAACGAAGATGACGAGCTTGTGATGACGGAATTTCAATTGCGTTGACTAAATACACAATAGACATTTCTTTTCGTTATCACTGGAATTTTTCCGTAAAACCCTCCTCAGCGCCCTCCTAGGCGCCCCGAGGCATTCCAAAGTGCACTATAACGGTCACTTACACAAACGTCATTAGTTATCGTAATTGTATTTGGAAATAAATAAATTAATATTTAAAAGTATCTCAATAATTGCATAGCGCGTCGCCTTCCATCCTCACGTCCGCACCGCCTCTGTCTACAGACGACGCTCTGAAGACGCCCACCCGCTAATGACTACTAATGATATGCTGCTGCATTACTAACACTTGTTGCATTAAAATCTCGTTTAAAAAGAGATTAAAATATAAGAGAATATTAAAAAATGTCTATTATTTTTATACATAACTTTTGTATAGAGCACACAGGCAAGTCGCGCTGAAAACTAGTTCGATTAAAAACTAACTATAAATATTAATTGCTTTCAAAATAATTAATAAATTGAATTACAAAACACACAATATGACTTCTACTTTCAATCGTCCTTCTCGTTTGATTTCTTATGATTCTAAATACAGTCCCAATAAGTAGATTGAACAATAATATGTCCTTGTACCTAAATGTACACCATTGTGTGTTGTTTGTTTAAAGATATTAATCCATTTAACGCCAGAATATAAAAATTAATGAAATAATACCAATGTATTCCAATACTTTCTTAATGTTATCCAAATACCGATCATCTGAAAGCTCCAAAAGGGATTGAACAAAGCGATGAGAAATACAAAAGTACTTTTTGATTGTAAAATGCTTGATTCTACACTTATATTATTTATTATTAGATTTTACACTTATGACAATGAATAGTTTGGATAATGATGTATATTTGACTAATTTTGAAAAACTGACAGACTCCATAAATGTCATTTTGTGTGTTACAAACTACTAAAATTTCGTTGCTTTTGATATCTCTCTGCCTTTCTTAGAATTTTTTGAGAGAAATAGATACGTAGATTATAAAGGATCATCTGTCCAGTCCAGTTTAGGACATTTGTGTTATTTCTAACTCATACATAAATAGGTGACCGCAGCAATTGAAGTGATGAATTACTTCCCTTAGTGACACTTCATGTTGTCAAAGGAAAACTAACTCTAGCACAAACAGATAAGGCTAAATTTTAAATGCGATAATTTCTTATAATAAAATATGTTACTTAGCTAATGAGCATCTCGTCAGTGAAAAGTTGAATTTATAAAGCCCTTATTTATTTATTGATGTTTTAAATTTTACACAGTAATGTATAGCACGGAGCGTAACTTCACGCTTTATCCTGCATATAGCATGGAAAACAAAGGGAATCAAAGGAATCGTAAGAAAAACTTTCCGCCTTTCAAAGTATGCGATATTGCGTCTTGAATCGCGGAACTTAATACCACGATTACTTTATTATATTAATCCATGCGAGTGGGAACTGAACCCACTAATCGTCGCGTTTACAAACAGATGCTACGCCTCTGCGCTACGACGCTCTTTAGAAATGTAGCTCTAAAATTGTAATTGTAAAATGTAGCTTAAAAATTTAACGAAAGCAAAGTTCCTTCTATTATATAATCGGACAAAAATGTCTCCGTTCACGTGGTACTAGTCTACTCAAAGTTTGTTTATCAAAATTTCGTAATTTGCTTAGAAGAAAGCGTCTCTGAGTTTCGCTTCACGACAACGGCGACGGCGACACGACGGCATTCCTTCAGAGAAGGAGGTCGTCCGACGTCACTAGTAATTGGTTAGTTGACGTTTACAAAAAAATAATACGACAGGCTAAAGAAATTGTAGAAAAAAGTAAATTAAAAACTTTCGTTAGGATATTTTATGAGCCAGGACTTTTTACATCAAAGACGAAAGGGTCACTTTATTGATTATTCAAGCCATACTTATTTGAGCGTGAACTGAGTCTGTTCAAAAGTTAGTTATTTTTTATGAGATATAGCCTTTTATTGGAATGGTTGACAGAAAGTATTCGAAAGAACAATTTTAATGATAATTTCCAATTGAGAAAGCCAGAATATTCAAAATTCACAAATTCTTCAATTATTATGAAATTAAATTAAAAAATTAATATACTTTTAGGGTAACATCATTTTTGAAGTATAAAACGGAGTGAGGTATTATCCTCTTTTTACCCTTAAAAAAGAAAATAATTACTCTAATCACAAAACATGCATTCTAATTTTCATAACGATGCGACGTGAATTTAATTTGAAACGAAGCAACAACATGACGTTCAACCGCAACAGGACGTACCCCGCGGGACGAGCTTGTGTTCAAGTCAGTAGTGGTTTTATTTTATTCTATAATTAGTAGTACTATTTATGACCTAAATATTATCTTTGAAGTGTTATCAATAAATATAATTACGGAACATATGAAATTTAATTTACATTAAATCATTATAAATATGTCTTTCTTACTAATATGTATCTTGTATTAGTAAAATTTATTTCTATTGATTAAAATAAGTACTTAGTCTTAAACGTTATACATATTAATTTCCCATACAACATGAGTGTTTGTGTTTTTAACTTAAAGTAGAAGTTTTAGATAGTATTTCATCTCAGACACAAACCTTGAGAAAAAAAAGTATTTTGAAAGACTTGTTTATATTTAACGATAATGTTAAGTATATGTGAGATAGGTAGCTTGTTAAACTGTATAGTTTATTTAAAAATAGTGATATGTTTAACAAGACATACAAGAGAGAACATTGACTTAGGGGGTTCTCCTTGTAACTGTAAGTGTTGTTTAAATACTATATATTTACTGTAAAAGTATGGAAATAAATAAGTTGATTTAACTGAATTTTTAATATGCTCTTCCACTGCAACACAATGACCTTTGTCTATTTGTCGTATCGCCCTACATCCCCCATACCGCTATAATCACACGCGTTTAAACCTGATATGACCGTATCCGCCTTATTGCCTATAAAGTGACTCTTCGCGGAACGAAGCTTATATCCCGCTCGTTTGTCTTTACATAATCTTTTCAAGTTTTATGTATAATAATAAATTACTATTATTATTATTTAATAATAGCAAAGTAAAGTAAAAATTATTGTGATATATAAAATATTGAACTGTCCCTGCGACTGTCACTTAAAAGAAGAAGTACCATTGTAAATTATATAATTATAGTATTTAATATTTTTAAACATTTGTTCTATTGTTGTAGTATTTGCATATCAGACATAGCAACATTATAAATGAAGGAACCTTTCAACTAAAATGAGATTTGTTTTGTTTCCAAATCAGGGAAAACGAAAATAAATAATCTTCTCTGAGGACAATATAAAAAGGAAAATACATACAACGTCATAACGTGGGCGGGCGGAGTGACGGACGGAAGGGCGACATGCTACATTCGGAAGGAATTTATAGCCAATGGCGTCCGATACTATGTATGTTCTGACCAAAATATATCTCTTACGATATTATTATAATAGCCTTTGTTGTTAAAGATTAGTGAATGCCGGTCAGAAATGACTATTGTGTAGGATGAAGACAATATATTTGTACGTTTAAATGACGACAAAACTAAATTTATTGTAATAAAACATGAAGAAGACCATTAGTTTGTTTAAACAGTTAAATAGCAAAGCTTCGAGATGTATGATAGTTCAATCATTCAATCTCAGTTCTCTGGTAGCTACGACGAGGTCAAATGGAAGAAACTTCTTAGATCTCTTCGGTAGCGAATTTTGTGTGTTTTTATAATACTTTCAACTAGGTTCATAACTTCTTACATGAAAAGAAAGTGAAAGACGGAGTGTTTTATCACTACGTTCTCTTAGCTCGCTGTTTTCTCAATAAAATACATATGTACGTTCAGATACACTGACTAATGTTTCTTTTTTTAAATGACGCCGGCTGTTAGTGTTAATATTTATTTTGATGAAATGAAATAATATTTTTATATTTAGCTATTACTAATATTTTATACTATATTTAGCTAAGTCTAAGTTTATAGTTTGAAAATATTTGTTTTCATATTATTTATACATTTTCAGAAAATGGAAATGGAAGTTCATTCCCATGTTAATATTTGATAAAATTTGTAAATAATCCATTCTTTCATTAATTATTATTCAGTATACTATATTATATATAAATATAATATACGTACATATACTCCAGACATATTTCCTGGTTAATGAGAAGGAGGGGAGACTGGTTAAGCGACTATTATATATGTATAATATACTTCCATGTAAAAAATAATTGCTTGTATCTTTGAAGTCAACTCAGACTGAATATTGTGTTAGTTCTTTATTGATATTAAGAATGTTACATATAAATATAACTTTGACGTTTCTGACTTTACTTACCTCAAGTTCAAGGACGCCTTATCCAATAACTGGCCAACCGTTGCAGGGATCTGGAAGAGACAAATTTATTTAATTAGAAAAATGACATTATCGTAACATGAAATAATATAATTAGTGTGTGAAAGTAAATAAATGAAAACATGTTATCTTTCGAAATATTTTAATATTGAATTACAAATTCCATTGTATTCTTTATATCCATAAGTACCAGCACTCTAATAAAGCATTAAGTAACTTTGTCTAACTCAAACTAGGGGGTGTAGAACTTGTACAAATCGCTAACAACTGTTATTGCTCTAGAGAGCCACAGCTAGTTAGCGAAGGAACACTGAATGGAAGTTAATGTTAGATTTAATTTAACCAATTAAATCCCTCAACGTACAAACATAGAGTCAACAAACAATAGTTTGGGAAGACCTGCACAAATAGCGTTTAATGTTTACTTACGTGTATTTAAGCGTAACTAAATTTATTTAATAACAAAATCAACATTGTTTTACTTTACATTTATATTGCATTATTGTATATAATAATTAAGTGTAGAGAAGTGAGAATCAAACATTTTATTTTATATAATGCTATGACCAGATTACGTAATAAATATCAATATTTATTGAATTACAAATACGATGTACTGTGTTATTTGTAATTCAATAAAAATATTAATATTTTCATTATTGACAGTTTGTTCACATATTAATCTATTTTCATTAAATGTTAATGCGTATGATTTAATTTATAATCTGTCACATAATATTTGACAGCCAGACGATAAATATTTTACTACTGATTGAATACTATATATGTAGATATTTTCGTATATACTTCATAATTTTTTCCTTTAATTTAAATCGATGGAAAAAATACTCTTACAACATTAACAATCGACTAACATTGCCACTTTTATTTACTAAAGCACACGCTTCATTGCAATATTCCAATCGTCATCAATAAAATGCAGCCAGCATCTACGTGTACATTAGCCTTATCCAGTATTAGGAAAACTTTTTACTCTAAAAGCAATATGAATTTAGAAGGTAAAGAAAATAATAACATTTTTTTATGAAAGAAGAACTTTCTTATTTTAAACTTCGCAAGTAAATCCTCTTATAACACAATATTAAGCTCAGATCGTTTTTTTTGTTGAGCTCAGCGTTGTGCAGAAAACGTAAGAACGGCAATACTTTTGTTATCAGCTCTACTTATAAAAAACCTAAAAAAAATAGAGCCAAGCTGCACCAACATCAGTAGCTCAAAGGTTCTAAGATCGAATCGTGTAATTACCACCAGATAATTCAGATAATATCGTCGTGAAATAGTAGCATATGAACTGACTGACTGACTTCGAAGATATAAGACAACATAGTGTAAAATCTGACATTTGGCGTGTTTGTATACATACAAAATGTTGTACACAATATTTATAAAATATAGAGACTACAAAAGAAATAATAACATTATTATTACTTATTATTACATTTTTTTTATTTCTATTAAATAAATAAACAAAACATAAAGTGTACACGCAAATAAAAAGTCAATATAAAAAATTATAGAAATTATAAAATTATTCTCTAAATCGCTTAAAAAATACAGACCGACTACACTTCTAAGGCTATGTTGTTTCTAGTTATAATTATAAAAGCTTAGGTGTTAGATTTTAGTATTGATTATATAAGATTTTGATATCTATTGCAGTAATACATCAAATGTACAAGAGAAAGTCACAATTTTTTTTAAGAAATATCTATTAATTTTGTTAATCAGTTGTTCTTACGTAGTACTTTTACATCTGATAATATTATTGCAATAAACAATAAATAGTCAATTTGAAATCAATTTTCAATCATGTTTTGCCGAGCACTTAAAAAATATATGCTTTTTTTTTACATAAATGTTTCCAAATGGTGGTACATGTCTTTCACATAAATAAATATATAAATAAAATAATACGTATATTGATTTACAGTTAACCCATCCAGTGAAATATAATAGCAAGTATTTGATGCTCGTTCGAGGACGATCAAATGATAAGTTATAAAGCCCACGGCGGCGGCTTCCGGAGACGAAATGTGTTTACACTGTGGTTTTATGTCACTGCGCTGTACTACTGCTGTATAGTTGTTACTTGATAGAGTGTGGGGTTGAGATATAGAGGGTGGTTTATTTTTAATTAATTAATTATTATTCATGAAAAAAGAAGCGTGTTAAATTTATTTTTTTATAAAACCTGTAGAAGCTCATTTATTATATATGTTGTTTTTTATTTCAAATTTAAGGCATCTGCAAAAATATTAAGAATGTTCTACTTTTATCGTTTTTTTTTTATCTTCACGCTTTATCCCGCACAAGGCAGGGTAGGCAGAGGGAACTGCAGAGACCGTGGGAACCTAGTGTTAAGACACTCCGTTGCATAGTCCCTGCTTTCTCCGTCCCCGCTTTCCGCCGTTTTCGAGGCATTGCGTGTTGAGTGGCGGAACTCAACGCCGCGCTTTGCCTAGTTTGCCAGAGCGAAGAAAATGGAAATAGAAAAATCCATCTTCTCCGACTGGGGATCGAACCCAGTAACCGCCGCGTTACAGGCAGCCTCTGCGCCACGACGGTCCTTAATCGTTTTGATGAAATATCTAAAGACTTTAGTGTACAATAAATGTACTTATTTATACTTTAAAAAGTATTTTCTGTCCTTGTGTACAATCAGCTTTAGGGGAAATTCTTATTCGTTAATAGTTATTACTTTATATGTGTAGCACTGACTGTATAACTATTTGTGCTTTATTTAAATAATGTCAATGTAATAGTTTTTGTTATATTCGTTTTATAAATTTTTCCCCAAATAATATTACGAACCCATTTCCATCGCGGGAATAAATCACATTTCAGCACGTGGGTACAAAAATGTCAACAGAATGTTAAGGAAAAAGTAAAATTTATAGAATCGAGTCGTAGGCTCTGAATAAAGGTCCGCCCTTTTAAGATGATTGCTTCAACTCGACACTCAATTTATTTGCACTTATTAGCTAAATAAACCGCTATGATTTTTATTGAATTTGCTACTTGAATGAATTTTAAAAAACGTTTGTAAAAGTTATTGTAATTAAACTTCATGTCTCATAACCTTGTTTAACCAGATTTAGTTAAAATCTTCGTCTTCGTCTCCTTTTTTTCCTATAGTAAATTTCAGAATCTCTTGTTATTTAGTAATAATATCGATCCGAAGTAATTAAAAACGGATTATGAGTATCATCAGCATCGTTAGTGATCAGTGATTTATATAAAAGATAAGAAACAAGGTGTTTGTGGGTTCGATTTTTAGTCTCCAAGAGATGTGATTTCAAAACGTTTTCTCAATATATTTAGTTAGTGCGGAATAACATTTTAAAAGTAAATTAAAAATGTATACAGTTTCTCAGTCAGTTACTTGTCATTTTCACGTAAAATTTGGGACACCCATCTACAAGTCCTCAGAAAAAGAAAAGAAGCATAAAAATGTTTATTTATCATACATACCATACATCTAGATTTAAATTTCTCTTATTATTAGTCTTATATTAGTCTAATTACGGGTGACCTCGAATTCAGCTTAGGGTTTATGTTACAAAAAGTAAATTATTTAATAGGACAAATGTGTGGCAAATCATGTCACGGCTGACTTGTGAGCTTTTTACAGCACAGTACATCTCTGTAACATTATAGTAATGCTTCAATGTAATTCTGCTTGACTCCACATTATGTCACATTTAAAGACAATGTGTTGTGCGATTAAACCTGCAACCATTATGTATACAGAATGATTGCCTTAAATTCACTCACTATAAGAAACTTTTGCTTAAGCTTTATAATAAATTAACACGCTGAGATCTTCCAAATAAAATTAAATAATAATAAAAATAATAGGTTACACAATTCCTTGCTTATTATTTATAATAAATGTATGTAAATATAAAAAATTGTAAATTTTAACATATGAATATAATTAATATATTATATGTAAGTTTAGGATAAAAATAATATTTAGTATAAAACAATTATAACAACAACAAGAATAATACTAAACAATTAATATGTAAACGAGCTTAATATTAATATTCAAAATTATATGTAATATATGTACATAGTATATGTTGGGTCAAACGCCTCTGTATTATGATTATTTCAATGTCAGTAGGTGAAATAAATATATTTCATAATATATTCGATAATATACTTAGATAATAGACTTATAAAACGTTGGAGAATAAATGATTTAAAGTTGTTCTCCTGACAGATGTGAGTGACTTGTTATTTTGAAATATAAACAGGGACACAAATATTTAGTTATTTTGTATTTACCACAATAAAAACCTCTCCAACAACACTAGGTAATTTGCAAGCGAGGAGAATCTGATAGAGTTCATTATATGAGAATACTGTTATTATTGTTTAATAGTAAAATTAAACATTAATATATTTCTTAGCTTCACGCTTTATCCCTCATATTGCAGGGAAGGGAATTGCAGGAACCGTGGGAACCTAGTTTTAAGACACTCCGTCCCCGCTTTTCGCCTTTTTCGAGGCATTGCGTGTGAGTGAGTGGCGGAACTCAGCGCTTAGCCTTACTAATATTTCGTTATCTTTATAACCTTTGAATTGTCAGTATAATCAATTAGAAAATTTGAACATAAGATTAATATATACTAAATGTATGATATAAAAATATTCCCAAACTATAATTTATTCAAATTAATACCAATTTTTGTATTTTATAATTATTCAACAAGTCAGCTGTAACCTGTTGTATTTGATAAATTTGGTTCGTTATCTTATTTTATTATAACACTAAAGGTTTTACACGGCTTTGTTTGGAAACAGGAAAACATATGGGAATTTTTATTACTACTTGCTTTATGTAAGAAATGTCAAGCATATAAGCGAGCAATATTTTTCATTTGTAAGTATATCACAATTAGTTTTGATACCAAGTTTTGGTATTAGTGTCTAATAACAACAGCTACACGGTATATCCCGCTTAGTGGCATGTGCATGTGTTTCTTTGTGTTCTTTCTATTTGGTTGACGTTTTTATATCGACCTACATATATACAGGGTAAATACTAATTATTTGTGTGTAGAGTTAATACTTGAATAGAGTTTCTTTTATTTCCTACGTTAATTGATTTTAAACTTTAAAATTGAATGTAAATTGATTGGTTCAAATACACTGGTTGAAATAAACTGGTTCCTTACTACGCCCTTACAAACAAATATTTCCCTTATGTATAAATATTTTAATTTACGTAAATTTAATTAAGCTTTATTTAAAGTAAGTACAAATATAATAATCATATTACGCTGTAAGGTATTTTTTAGAACTAAACTATTTTGATGATTTTGTTATTATTTATCCAATTACTCTACATAATGTAAACACTAATGTGAACTGAATGCTTACTAAATTCTTGTAATCTTTTATTATTTCTACATTTTTGTTTATAATATAATATAATTGTTCATTTCATAAAATTATAATATTAATCGTCGTTTATTTATGTTTTAATTCACAATTTACTAAATCAGTCAAGAGAAAAATCAAATACGCAACATTTATCATAAATTAACTTTATTATCAAAAAGTTAGGTTATTTGTACATTATCAGGAAGTAAGACAACAATAGGCGAAGTACGTTTTTTATATTTTAACTTTTGCCCAAAAAATATTATATAGTACTTATTATATTTTAATTTAAAATGTTCAAACATTTATGATTACACGTTTTTATAATTCAGAATTGTTTATTTTTAGTATCAATTGTACTTATGTTTAATATGAGAATAGATTGTCTTGATAATGTTTCAATTTGTAGTAGTAATTATGTATCTTAATATTTGGTAATTTAACATATTTTACTTAAACTTTAAATCATTTTTTATTATTTATATCATATATTTACCCTTTTAAATTAAAATAAAAAGTCATCACATCCCCACTAACATGCGTCCGTCGTACAACACTCGCAACACATCACTAGCACGTAACTTCAGAACAAAGCTCTCTCTTGTATCGTAAAGCTCCACTCGTCTCGTCGGCGGCGCGTGTAGAGGGACACACAGAGGACACGCGCGCTCGGCCGCGGCCGGACCTGGACTGAGTACTGAGGACTGCATGCTGAGAGATGATGACTGACTGATGACTCTACGGTCGCTCTACGTAATGTTAATATTGAAAAATAATACAAGTTTACGCATATGTAAGTTATAAGTTGGTGTTAAATAAAATTACTGTTTAAGTAATTCATTTAACAGAGGGAATCTCTGCTAGATTATTATACATATTTAATTAGAATTAAGTGTAACAGAGGGAATGTAGTGTGTTATACTCCATTTTCCGCCTTTTGAAACATTTCGCTTTAAGTGGCAGAACCCATCGATGCGCTTTGTCTTGTTATCAGGGAGAAAAAAATGAAAATAATACTCTCTGAGAGGAAAACGAACCCCAAATCGTATCTTTTACAATCAACCACGACGGGATGGTCCTTCGTGTAATTTAATTTTTTTATCTTCACGCATTATCCCGCACATGGCAGGGTAGGCGGAGGGAACTGCAGGGACCGTGGGAACCAAGTGTTAAGAAACTCTGTTGCTTAGTCCCTGCTTTCTCTGTCCCCGCTTATTATTTTATATTTTATAATATTTTGTTTTTTAGGAAACTCATGTTGTATAAACAAAAAAAAATAATGGTAAGAAACACACTATTACAAAACTTTAAAAAAACAACAAAAATAAGTTTGGAGTGAGACTTAAATAAAAGAAACGATGTACAAACTATTATTAGTTACAAATGT
>JAZFAU010000033.1:0-7500 GCA_037178615.1 Dione vanillae
TATTTTATTCACAATGAATGCTAAGACATCGGCAATCGGAAAAACAACCTGAAACTAAAATTCAGAATATTGTAATTTAATAATTTCAAGTAACTTGAGTTCACTAATTGCATGTAAATTCAATAAACATATCCGAGGTACAACTAATTTAGCAACTAACCAAGCGGAACGTTTCGCTCCAGATGAGATGTGGCGCCGAGTAACAGGAAGAAGATTGATTTCGCTTCCAACAACAACTTGGAAATAGAGCTTACGGGAATATAGTGTCGAAATGATCGTTATATTCATCTATTTTTGTGTACTCTGTAGCGTAGTTGGGTTCTAATTATAAACAATGTAATTATATGAGTCAAAATTATGATTTCAAATTAGCATGTATAGTAGAATATCGGCGTAATTTAGACGCTTTGACTGTAAATTATTAATACATATGATCGCTTTAAGCTATATTATAAAATGTTGTACCAAATAAATTATTTTAAAGAATACCTTACTCTTGAAACCTTCTGGAAAAATTGTATTAAAATTTAATAAGATGAATGGAATTCTTTGGCATTTCATCAACGACACGACATAATATCTGAACGTGTTTAAGGATTCAGAATCAACGACACATTCACTATACAATAATGATCTACTTTTTTTTTAGCTTCACGCTTTATCCCGCACATGGCAGGGTAGGCAGAGGGAACTGCAGGAACTATACGAACCTAGTGTTAAGACACTCCGTTACTTAATCCTTGCTTACTCCGTCCCCGCTTTCCGCCATTTACGAGGCATTGCGTGTTGAGTAGCGGAACTCAACGCCGCGCATTGCCAGAGCGAAAACAATGGAAATAGAAAAATCCATCTTCCCCGACTGGGGATCGAACCCAGAAACCGTCGCGTTACAACTCCTCTACCTAAAAGTAATAATTTCAAGAACTTGTGTCATATCTCTGGTAGACTTTCAAGTACACCACGTATCTAATAATACACATAATTTATCGGTCCCATGGAGTATGTGAGTTCGGAAACTTTGTTTTAAGTACGATACATTGCTCATCAAAATACTGTTTCTGTGGAAATTTGTGTGAAAGTTGTAATTGCAAATGTATTGTTGTAAACAGTTTTGTTCAAATGGAATATTAATGCTAATAATTCACTCTGTGTTCAAATTGTCTTCATGTAAGGTATATATAAGGAAAACGATCCAGAAGTATAATTTAATTATACCAACAAAAATAAAAATGTTTAAAATAAAGCTAGTTTAAATATTTAAATCAACAAATGACCTTTTCTTCTTCATGTATTTTTTGTACAGTTTTAATATGAACAAGAACCGATGGTGCATTTTTCAATTGATTTGTAAAAATATTTCACATTATAAATATAAATATCCGACAAAGCGGGATTTAATCTATACTAACTTCATTCAATGAGGAACTTCCAAACTGTATCACCATGGAGAAATTTTATACTATTTTACCATTCAAAGATATAAAAAATTGTATCCAATTCTTACTTTATATTTAAATTATTTATCAAAATTTTATTTTATTATATAATTTCATACAACATATTGCAATACAAGCCACAAAGTTGCCATCGTGGGATTTAAGAACATCCGGTGAGCCAATTTAATTTGAACTGTAATGTGAATACTTCTTTCTGCTTGTAATGTGGCAATTAAGGATCGTGTTACCTCTTTAACTGTTTTAAGGGACATCTTTGTTATATTTTAATAACATAAGAAAGAACAAGTAACTTGAATACACGTTGAAATCTTGGAATTTAGTTTTTTTTAGACTCAAAATCTTTTTTGATCAAGATTAGTGAAAATTACTTAACAATTGTAACATAATCATCATCATCATCATCATATTTATTAAGTAAGAGAGAGAGTATAACTGCTAGCGACTTTTCTTACCAAAATACAATAAGGATCTCAAATAAGATTGCACAAACGTACATACAAAAAGAATTTGACAATTCAAAATTCATTATTCTTAGTTAGCTCTTATTATTTTTATATAGTTAGCTCTTATTATTTTAATAAATGCTCCGAATAATGGTTTTTTTTATTGTAACTATTCCATAAACAAACTGCGATCTATTACTTTTTTATTATTAGTATGATCTACATACTAATATGCATCTGTATAAATTTATAATTCATAACGAAGTATAGATAAAATAATATTATTTAGTAAATATTTTTTATCAAATTTTACATATGGACGATCTGATCTTGTACCATATAAATTTATGTAAAAGACGTCACAAAAGAACCAAATTGTACGCAGTTCATATGAAGGAAGTATAACAATCACGTGAACGTAAGTACATACATTTTAGTGGTACTCACCTACCTAAGGGGAGTTCGTTAACTCCTACCCTTTAAACGAAAGACCTGGCGCGATTTCTCTTTGATAAATTATTTGAAATCTGCGGAAGACTGCACACAGACTGGCTAATGACATAGCTTGAAGCGCTCACTTACAATTAGTTGTATGACGAAATTCTGTTCAAATACGACCTAAGATTAGAAGAGTACATTACTGGAACATAACTGATATGTTCATTTTACAAATGAATGTGCTATAAGTTAGTTAGTTATGTGAGCAAAGTTATTAGATTGATGTATGTACATAAAATCAGTGAAATTACAAGGTATATGATAGGTCTTTCGTCAGCAAAGTACATAACCTACCTAATAATATAATACTGGATTTTAGTTTAAATATAACCATAAATTTGAGTCATCGTTTTAAGGTGAAGTTTGTGTTTTACTATGTTATTAACTTTATGGAAAGTACAAGTGAGGGAGAGTAATATAGTAAACTTAACAATATAAATCACATGAATTTGGACATGTTCAATAGATGTAGCATTGTTAAATATATGTGTGATACAAAAAATCGATGAAACAGGATAATAGGCCAAGTGCAAATGGAGAATTAGGCATTCCGTTTCGCATTCTCTCTGATACACTTCTGTGAGTAATTAGAAAAATATATATTTTCTCATTTTAGGAACAATTTTAGGACCAAAGACGTTCGTTTCAAAATAAATTTGTGTATTTACTTCGAAGTAATGCGAAAGAAAATTACCAAAAGTAATTCAAAAGAGATGAAGACAACTCTGTGTATTTGCTACACAAACAATTTGTTTGAATTACGCATAAACATATGCTTAACATGTTATATTCAAGTAGTAGGTAGTTCAAGTAAGTCTCAACTCCTCAACTAACAACATTGCCAATTAACTAATGTAATGTAAGACAAGAATATGAACATTTTCAAAGCTCGGATCAACAAAAATGGTCTTTGAGCTTCTAATCTTTTCGCGAGTTTAAAATTACGAAAGTTGTGAAGTAATTAACTTTTCGTCATTTTCGGTAATTCAATCTGAAAGATTCTAAGATTTCAAGATCAAAATCTCCAAATGGTCTTCACTTTCAACAAAATTTTCTTAAAATAGATTGAGCATAATTGACAATTCCAATTTATCTTTAAGTTGGTCATAACATAACTAACTGTTGGGAAGAGACACAGATCTGTACAGTGGAAATTTAAATTGAAATTATATCTAACACTAAATCTATTGAATTAATGTATTATACTTATCTGAGCTGAACTCTACTGGATACTCTTTATATACATTTCTCTTTCAAATAGGCATTTTTTTCAGACAGCCTTTTAATTAGGAAAATGTATCTGATAATCAAAAGTGGGCAATGTTATTACATACGTCATACAACATCCATACAAACATATCAATATATATACACGCACACACACATACACACAAAAATAACATGTTTGACTAATTTACAATACTTTTTTTCTCCAAATTTAAAAAAAAATAACATATATATATGTTCCAATAATAAGATTCATTGTGTGTTTTCCTTATCTTTAATAATATATTAAAAAAATACGGCCTGTATAGATTCAAATATTCATTTCAGTCAAATTAATTAGTATATAAAAATGTTTATATCCTTATTATATCATTTATCATCACACTTAGCTTAAATATTAATAATAACTCGCTTAAAATTAAATAGAGTTAATCAATATTGAAAGATAACGAAATACTTTATTTCATAACACGCATCTTATTTATTTTATATTATATAAAATATTAATTAATATGCAGTTTCCTCTGCCTACCCTGCCATGCGCGGGATAAAGCGTGAAGCTATAAAAAAAATACATATGCCTGACTAAACGATATAACAATATATATTTTTTTCTAACTAGTCCAAGGGTATAATCAAATATCCACAATATACAGTAGATTGAGCAAGCTTCGTACATATTGGTGCGTTTGATGAGATGACTACAGAGTACGGAGACTCCCTTTAGTTAGACTGAAAACGCTCAATTATCGGATTCCGTGACTTACATAACATTGAATAGCAATATATATATATATATATATATATATATATATATATATATATATATATATATATATATATATATATATATATATATATATATATATATATATATATATATATATATATATATATATATATATATATATATATATATATATATATATATATATATATATATATATATATATATATATATATATATATATATTATATATATATATATATATATATATATATATATATATATATATATATATATATATATATATATATATATATATATATATATATATATATATATATATATATATAGATATATATATATATATATATATATATATATATATATATATATATATATATATATATATATATATATATATATATATATATATATATATATATATATATATATTTAAAACGTCTTATTTCATCCAAGGTCTGTCATGGGAGTACATGAAAGGGGAATAAGGAAGTTTTTAAAAAAGCTCATCTCAGTTCCGGATAATACATTCATATATTTTTGTATTTAGTTAAATTTACTAACATTACACACAGAAGGCTTTTCCCGTATTATTTTAATCGATCGAATTATGTATTTAGGATACACTTAGATATTTATGTCGTATTGTAGCATTAGTGTGATAACAAAACAGATTCAATTTTCTAATTAAACTTATGGCTGCTAGATTTGCATATAAACATTTGGTATAAAAATTTGCTGCACTTAAAAATCTTAATCAGTTCAGTTACTAACTAATAATGTTCTTAAATTATTAATAACACCTCATATTTCAAACTGAAAACATCAATAGTCAGTTGTTCACTTACTCAAAGACAAAAAGTAGTACTACAGGATAAAAGGGCTTAACGAGTTTGGAACTTTATTTAGAACAAATGTAATTTACACATGAAATACCAGACACACTTCTATATTACCATACAGCTTGCATACATGAATGGTTAAGTGGTGAATTTGGTGTCATTCCAAAGCCCATATTTCTATTTGCACGGAGATCATCACATCACTTTTGTGCTATTGACGTTGTAAATACGTGCAAAATTTGGAACAAGATTTGATTTAATAAACCAGAAGAATTAGAATTGTTTATATATTTATTTGGTACTAGCTTTGTGTAATGAAAAGTGGCAGAGAATAAATGTAGTGTTTGTTTTAAACGAAAAGATTTTATTTATTATAAAAATAAACTCTATAATTTTAAATTTCCATTCGTTGCTTCCATTTTACCAGCTCAAGGGTTGAAGCTTTGTCCGTACTTCTACAGCTATGTATAGGATTAAATGTAATTTAACGGTCTGGTGAGCCTGTCGTGGTCTCGACTAAAATAAAATAATGAATTTACCTGTGCTAATGCTGTTCTGCATAATTATATACATTCTATAGATTTTTCATTTACAGTACCTCTTTCAACAGAGTTGGGCAAAAGGAATATGATGATGAGACACTCCGTTTTCGTCTCTTTGATCAATTTTAAACGCTAGACGTAAATAATTTCACATGTTACTTATGGATAACATGTTTTTACTCTCTGACATTTTAGTTACTCTAGTCTATATATTAGAAACTTACTGTTTAGAAAAAATCAATGGGCAAATGCAATAAAGACTTTATTATATTATTGCGATAAAAGTGGATAAAAATTCAATTTAACGTTAAGTAAAATAATCCGACTCGACTCGACGAATTTATTGTTTGCATTCGGTTAGATACGTAATCAAATAAACATACCTGAGATTTATATGATACATTGATACATTCTAAGCGTAATATTTATACAAAATCAAGATATTGAACACTCTCTTCTTGATCCTTACCAATCCGGTTTCCGTACAGGTCATAGTACGACCACAGCCTTAGTTAAAGTCACAGATGACATTCGATGGGCTATGGACAATAAACAGCTCACAATTTTAGTACTACTAGATTTCAGTAACGCATTCAATTGCGTCGATCATGATATCTTGTTGAGTTTGTTATGTTCTTTAAACATATCTCCATCAGTGAAAGATTGGTTTCAGAGTTACCTCAGAGGTAGAAGACAACGAGTGCGTATCGATGAGACCTTCTCATCTTGGTGTGATGTCCGTGCTGGGGTACCTCAAGGTGGCGTGTTGTCTCCCTTACTTTTCTCTATCTTCATTAACTCGATTACTAATGTTATTTCTTCTCTCTATCACATGTATGCAGACGATATTCAAATATATCAACACTCGACAATTGAGAACCTGTCTAACGCAATTGCTGCTATTAACAAAGATCTGGTGGCAATTTCTAAATGGAGCTATCAGTATGGTCTTAGAATAAATCCTACCAAGTCACAAGTCATTGTTATTGGCAGCCCAGCTATGATTGCAAGAATTAATTGGACGAACATTCCCCAAGTTGTATACAACGGCACTAATTTATCTTATTGCTCAACAGTTAAAGACCTTGGCATACATCTTGACCGAACACTTTCCTGGTCAGAACATTTAACTGAAATCAGTAAGAAAACATACGCGTCATTGAACTCCTTGCGACGTTTACAAAATGTATTACCAATTCCTACCAAAACTATGTTAGCAAACTCTCTTCTACTATCTATTCTCGATTACGCGGACGCAAGCTATCTTAATTTAACCGAGGACCAGCTTAATAAACTTGAGCGATTACAAAATCTAGCTATTCGGTTTATTTTCGGTCTCCGAAAGTATGACCATGTTTCAGAATTTCGTTCAAAGCTCAAGTGGCTCCCTATACGCCGTCGCCAGAACTTGCATACTCTCTCTCTTCTGTACTGTGTGTTATTTAATCCGACCGCTCCTTCTTACTTAAAGGAGAAATTCGTATTTCTTGGAGATCAGCCAAGTATACGATCATCACGAAGCCTCATCCTTAAACTGCCTATCTATAGCAGTAAATATTATAAGAATTCCTTTACTGTGCAGGCAATAACACTTTGGAACGACTTACCGCTAAACATAAGACAATGTAAATCGTTACAAATATTTATAATATATATATATATATATATATATATATATATATATATATATATATATATATATATATATATATATATATATATATATATATATATATATATATA